>BQNB010002051.1:0-125286 GCA_026074375.1 Tanacetum coccineum | reverse complement strand
CCCGTGTTGATTACTAATTATTCTTTCCTAAGGATAATTTGTAAGATACTTTGCTTACGTATATGTATTTTATATATTATATATATTTGAGGGTTATTAGTTTGATATTACTATTATCAAAATGGCGCCGCTGTCAGGGAGAGATGTACGATCTACACGTGGTGTTTGAAGTTAGTGCCTTGAAGATCCTTTCTTCGGAAAGTTTATTTTCGTACTTATTTAAAATATAAAAATCTAAAAATATTTTTCGTCTTATTTTATTTTTATTTTTCCTTTTCTTTTTATGAATATTAAAAAAATACCAAAAATATTTTTATTTTTATTATTATTATCTTTATAAAAAAATAAAAAATAATAGTATCTTTTATCCTCTTATATCGTTTAATTCTTCTTTATCCTCTTATCCGTTTAGTTCTTCGACATGTCTTCGTATAACTATTTTGGTTGCTCGTGGTGTGGAGGTCCGTTTAACGGTGGAAATTGTTCAAGTTGTAGCATTGTAGGAGCCGGAAACGAGTTTGTCCATGACCCTAATCCTTTTCCTTACGATAATACTCTTGACTTTTATGATCAACCTTCATAACCCCAGTACGAATCATACTCGTGCGAGTTATGTGGAAATGATTCTCACCATGGTTATGATTGTCCACCACGATTCCCGCTTGTCTATGAGCAGGAACCGAGCTACAATCAAAACTTTAGTGATAATTTTTACCCACAAAATTCACAGAGTTACCCACAATAATATCTTTGCTGTGAAAACTGTAGGGGTCCTCATGAAACTTTTTAGTGTCAACCGATGAATCAAAATTACTATGAACCTAACCCTTGCTATAATTCTTCCGGTTTTGACCAATTCCAACCCCTGCAGTATTCCGTCGTTCATCAACCCCCTCAAGAAATGAGTACGTAAATGTTGCAAGCTAGAGAAAATCTAATGGAAGCTATACAATCCTTTTTAAAGAAGTATGATCAAATACCTCCTAAAGAAAAGAGTATGGCTTTATTGCTAGCTGAGGAAAGATTTCTTAAAATTAAGCAAGCTTTAGAAGAAGAGCATAATCAACCAGAAGATATACAAGAATTGCTACTTAAAATAATAATGATTTGCAAATTCTTTAATGAATTCAACACTAAAACAAGAAGGAAGGCAGCTAGAGTTAGTTCTCAATATTGGAAACCTCCTATTTTCTATAATGCGATGAACGAGGGAGGAAAAAGTTCCTATTCTTTTGAGAGGTATTATTTGAACTTCCTCTATAGTTGCATGCACTCCCGAACTTACAGATTATGGACTCTTTATAATGGAGGTTTATATTTATGAGCATCTTAACCCACTATTTCGAAAAACGGAATCAGACAAAGAAATGGTCTTGTGATTAAGGACTTAACCTACCCCAAGTGAGTCTTGAGGAATCATCGTAGGATTTATCGATAAAGAAAGTGGAGTGTGATGTGCCCGTTTGTGTATGATTTCTCTCTCATCTAAAGTTTAATGAGGAAAATCCATGACTTTCTCTTACCTCTCTTCAAATCAAATGACGTTTTACCTCTAGTGATGTCGAGTCACGTATCCGAGGGGGACGTTCCAGAAGATAATGTTAAATTTATTCGAAACCCTCTTTTCGAATTCGAGACGAATTACCATCTTAGTGACGTAAATCCTTTTTTGATGAGGTGTAGAGACATCGAGAGTAAGGGGACTCTTATGTTTCTATCTTGATGAGCTGACTTTTGCTTGTCACTCTCTTTACATTTTAATAAGGATGAATGTTTCGACCCAGATGGTGACGTTGATGAGATTGAGCTTCTTCTTCACCGTGATATGTCTACTCATAAGATAAGTGTTGCTTCCATTCTCGAGGGGATCACCGATGAACCACCTCTCGAAGAGAATGATAATTTATTTGATTTGGAATCTAAAGAGACTGAATGGAAGAAGATTTTGTACGATGCTCCAATTGATGATTTGATGACCGAGGACAAAGTTTTCCCGCCCGGAATTTGGGAGTATTTTTTCTCATAACATATGTGAAATTTACCCTTTGAGGATCGCCCCATTATCTTTCCCTTCACATATGTTATCAAGTTTCTTCCTTTATTTCACCTATACGGTGGTGGAATTTCCTTTCCTTTCTCTCCTCACGGGAGTGGAAGACACCATTTTTGACCCGTCATTCCCTTTTTAGTCTTTGAGCCTAGTGTATCTATTCGGAGTGGAAATTTCATGGTGCTTTTATTGTTTATCTATACATCTGAATAAAGTCATTGAGATTTGCTCTTCACATGTTACGTCCCTAAAATATCGTATGTTTTTAGGGAGAGTCAAGCTAGAGACTCACACAAAAACAAGCGCTTCTCGGGAGGCAACCCATGTCTTTACTTCTTTCTATTTTCTTAATAAATGAGTGTGTGATTTTATAGCCCAAGTGTGGGGGCGTGCTTCTTTCTATGGTATGTGGTTCCGTTTTTGCAGGATTCATTAAGATCAAGAAGACCCGCGCTTGTTTTCAATCCTCCAATCATCCGGTCTTTGATCTTCTGCTTATTTTGGAATCCTCAATCCTGATCATGTATATATATTGTGTTTCTTTCACACATTGGAATTTTTGCATTTGCATCTTTTGTTCTAATTGGGGGGTAAAACCCGATGCTTTTGAACATTGAGGCCAATGTTCCATTCTAAGTGTGGGGGGATTTCTGTCGAAATATGATCTTACCTGTGCCTATATGTGTTCCCACGCAACCCCGTTTTGACCAAAATTTTAAAAAATTTATTGTTTTATTATGATATATAAAAAAATATAAAAAAATAATAATAATAATTAAAAAAAGTGATAAAAATATAAAAATAAGTTGGCCCGTAGAATTAGGTAGCTTTTGACTTGACCGAGTTTTAAACTCTAGCTTTCCCCTTAGCTTTCGAGATTTAGCGTTTGCTTAACTTTAAAATTTTGCAAAGAACAAAAAGTGATAGAGTTTTATATAAGTTAGATGCTAAGCGTGGAGTAGTTGGAACTCTTTAAAGCTCATAAAGGTTAATTGTGGCTTTTTGCTCCCACCAGCTTAATAAACGTTATATAATTGTTAAATAAATAAAGTTATTTTGGTTTTTGCGATTCTTAGTTTAGATCCCTTCGTAGAGATTCCTTCTGGTGAAAGTAAGGTACACATCGAGGTTTTGTCAGTGTTGTGGGGAAATAGGATCCTGGGACCATGGTCGGCTGCATACCGATTTGTGGCAGTTGTTTAAAAAGACCGCAGGACTTGAAATTTGTATAATAATTAATATATTATGTAATAAAACCGAAGCTGAAATATGGCCACTTACCTCTTGCCGGCTCACAATCGATGTGGTAGTCGAATTTTTTTTTTTTGTTTTTTATTTTTTTTTTTTTTTTTTTTTTTTTTTTTTTTTTTGTTTTGTTTGTTTTTTTTGTTTTGTTTTTTTCTTATTTGTTTTGTCTTTTTTGTTTGGTTTGTTTTATGTTATTGATTTTGTCTTTTTTTTTTTTTTTTTTTTTACTATTTTTTTTTTTTTTTTTTTTTTTTTTTTTTTTTTTTTTTATTTTTTTTTTTTTTTTTTTTTTTTTTTTTTTTTTTTCTTTTTTTTTTTTTTTTTTTTTGTATTTTATTTATTTTTTGTTTTTTTTTTTTTTTTTTTTTTTTTTTTTTTTTTTTTTTTTTTTTTTTTTTGTTTTTTTTTTAAATTATTTTTTTTTTTTTTTTTTTTTTTTTTTTGTTCCACTTTTTTTTTTTTTTTTTTATTAATTTTTTTTTATTTTTTTTTTCTTTTTTTTTTTTTTTGTTTTTTTTTTTTTTTTTTTTTTTTTTTTTTTTTTTATATTTTTTTTTTTTTTTTTTAATTTGTTTTTTTTTTTTTTTTTTTATTTTTTATTTTTTTTTTTTGGTATTTTTTTTTTTTTAATGGGTGGTGGTAATAATAATAATTAAAAACTGTGGCCTGATTAAAGTTAATGTCTTTTGTCGTCACAACCGATGTGGCAGTCTTCAAAAGGAAAGCCCATAGTAAGATTAAATAATCGATGAAGATAAAGTTTGCTGCATCTGGTCGTGTTCGTTTGTCGTGTTGTAGCCTTCAAAAAGGTTATAGGAATTTCACCGCGCGTCAAAATAAAGACTCTAGACATGGTTCAGCTCGCATACCGATTGTGGCTGGTGTTTTAAAAGGACGAGGTTTAATAATGTTTGCTATTAATAATATGGAATAAGTCAAATTTCGACTCCGGGGTTATCTAAATAAAGCCTCCATCTCTAGACTCGTAGTTGAGTTGTTTCAGATGAAATAAAAAGGATAACCCCTAAATCGTGCGAAAATAGAACCTTAATGTGGACTTTATTCTAACCATATCGTCTCTTTAGGAAAGGATTTCAAACTAATTGTGGTCTAAACCGGGTTTACTTTATATAAATAAGGACTTAATTTATTCGTCACCAATAATGATAATAAAATTCATAGAGGATTTAGGAATAATGGGAGCGAAAAGTTAAAGTTTTTACTTACACAATTAGCATTTATGAGTAGTGTTAGCATCTAATCTTATATTTGGCTGTGATTTCGTTTTAAGCTTAGTTTAGGAATTGTGAAAAGTCAAGGATGACGAACTCCCGTTCTTTTAGCCTTTTAAATAAATTTTATGAATTTTTATCTTAGTTTTTATCTATTATTATTATTAAATAAGTGGTTAAAACGGGGGCGCTTTAGAAATAAATAATTTTTGAACCTTCTTAATGGACCTTTTCTGTTCTTGTTTGATTGTGAGGGGTCATAAGTTAAAAGGGGATTTAATTATTTATTTCCGGGCGTGTTTTATTTACATTGCGTGTGGGACCAGCAATGGCTTAGTGTGGGGGAATTTGATGTGTGCTAAAACACACATCATTTGTACCCCGGAAAACATATTAAAATGGACTAAAACACTAAAATATGAGTAATTATCTTGCAAATATGTTTGTATTGTGTTTTTATGTCTTACAGGTACAAAGGATTGAAAACGAAGCAAAAACGGTAATTTTCGAGTGACTTTCGACGACTTTTTCATGTTTATTGAGATACAAACGAAGTCGTGAATATCCCACGATCACACCATTGGAAAGAGCACAAAATTACGAGTCTATCGGTACCTTACTTGCCCCGTGAACATTTCTTATTTGAACCCTACATGTCCTTTTTGAACCTTTAACTTATATGAACCTGAACCTGACCAAAAAGGGCATAAATAGAATTAATCCCCATATATTATAACAACTATGCCTATAGCACAATTGGTTCTTGGGGCTTCCTTAGAGTTTTACTCGGGAGGTCTCGAGTTTGATTATGCTTGGGATTTAGTTGTTAATGTCCATGTCAGCATCCACGTGGATGCCACGTGGGCACACGTGGATCCACGTGGCATGCCACGTGGCCGACCCGACCCGATCAATGACCCGACCAAGCCCATATCCAGACCCAACCGTTGATCGTCGTTGACCACCGCCGTCGACCGCCGTTGGCCGGTGGTCCGGTGGTGGTTGACCACCGTTGACCGTCGCCATTGACCACCGTTGACCGGTGCTCCGGTGGTGGCTCCGATGACGGTGCCGAGACTGTTGACAGGCCACGTGGCACCAATCACAGGGTGACACGTGGCCATCTAATCATTGGGTACGATGTACTGTAGCATACGAGGTTGCAGGTCTGAGGTTTAGGTGTGCAGGTGTGGCGGTTACACGGTTAGGGAATATTTAAAGAGGGCTTCTGGAAGCCACGTGTCACATTTCTATTGGTGGATCACAGCTGGTTTATGATGAGGGAATTGAGGGAGGTGAGGAATTTCGCATGAAGCTTCATGTGCATAAGAAAATTACAAAAACACCCTGAGATATTGCAATATGAGTGGCTAACCATTAGAAATGACCAAAATACCCCTAGCCCTACTTGGATTATAAAAGAGCACACATAGCAGCTGAAAAAGGGGTGTTAGATTTTAGTTTATTTTCTCACATAGTAGTATTAGGTCTACTTTTAGGAGTAGGAGTATAATAATTTATATTATTTTGTGCTTATTGTAAAAGCTTTTAGCTTATCATCTCAACTTATTGTATTAGCTTATTTTATGAATGAAGATGCTTTTTATTAAGGTTGGTTTTTCTTAATGCTTATTTTCTTTTTATGCTTATTCTTCTACTCCTTTTTTTCTTTTGCTTATTTCCAAATAAGCTCATGCTTATAGCTTATTTTTGGATCCCATCTCTTAAGCTTATATTCTAATTAGCTACTTTCATAGCTTATTTAGACTAGCTTATTTTACATTGTTTTTGATTTAGAGCTTTTCGAGTGAGCTTATTTTAGCTTATTTTCGATTGCTTATTTTTATTCAAGCTTATTTTTTTTCTTTTCTAGATCCAATCCTTAATCATACCCGATTCGAGTTCAGTTGATTGAACAACTTAGTTTCAGGTGGATTTGGATCTATTAATTTTAGCTTATTTTCTAGCATAATATTTGTTGCTTTTTAATTCTAGCTTATTTTTCTTAGATCAAAATCCTTAATTATACCCGATCCGAATTCACTTGATTGAACACCTTAGTTTCAGGTAGATTTAGATCTAAAGTTTATATCTTTTTATTAGCTTATTGTCTTTAGAATAATATCTAGCTTATTTTGTCTTAATAGCTTATTGTTTATTGTGCACTTTAACTTTGTTTGTTTTGTTGTTGATGGATCTTATTCTACACTTAGGCGAGGAGCTTATGGTTCTTATAAACTAGTTTCACTATTAAAGTTCCAAGCTTTTTAAGTTTTTACCTAGCTTATTAGTTAATAAAGCTCAAAACTTTATTGATTAATTAGTGAAATTAAAACTAATAAAGTCTTAAACTTTAAAAGTTTAATTAAATTTGTAAGAGCGGGTGGTGTAATATTCGAATCGGTTTCATCATTCGGGTTCTAATCTTCTTTCCTCTTTTTAATCAATAGTATAAAGTAGCATAATTTGTAGTTTTATAATATGTTGATGATTATTAGAATGATTGTTGCTAGTGAGTAGTTTAATTAGTGCTTGTTAAGTGATATTTTGATTTGGAAATCAAGTGTGGATTTAAAAAGGTTTAGTTGATTAATAATCTTTGATTATTTAGATCTGTAGTTTGAATGTTTTAAAGGGCAAAATCCAAAAAAATAGTCAAACTACACATCTAGTAATTAGTTTCTTTTTAAGAGGTTTTTGTCAATATAAGCCAACGTTGTGAGATAATTATCTTTTCTAAGGACATTAATTCGTTATGTAAAACCTTAATTCATACTTGATGGACTTTTTACGTCACTTAGCAAGCATTATCATCTCTTAAATATCTTTTAGATCAATTAGCTTTAAATTTGGTAGCTTTATTATTAGTAATTCTAGATTGGTAATTTTTAGGGATTAAAATTAGTTTTAGAACCAAAAACAAAAATATTTGATATTCAAGCATCAAACAAAACGCTTTCGTGAATTTCAAATTCATCTCTCGTCGGGATACGACATCCGGGAGATAAAAATATTACTTTTCCTAAAGTAATTGTCATATCTAACGGGATACTCTCTATATTATTACTATTTGGTATAAATATTATATATATAGATTTTTCTCAGATTTTTGTGAGAGTATTTTTGTTTTGGTGGTTTATTTGCAGCAAGCCCTATTGAGTTTTATGAGCATATTTAATCATATAACATGTAATAAACACATTAAATTATGAAACCAAAGTGGCACAACTAGTTGATTTAATAAAACAACCAAATGTTTAAGTCATCATAGCAAACAAGTACCTAAAAATAACCAACACATAAGTCTTTCCGAATACATCGGATGATCACCACACAAGTTGTTAATAACATACACATAATGAAGTTAAAAATTGTCTTAAACTACACTTAGCCATCTAGCTCACTTCAATCCTATGTCTTCATTTCTTCTTCTTGCTAAACACTCCTTTTAGTGCCTTTCCAAATGATTTGAAACCTCCGCGCATCTCCTTATGCATTTGTTGCGTTTGGTTGAGCAAGACGGTTTGTCGTTCAAAGAGAGTTTCATCGGTTTGTTCGGAAGCGGAAGGCATTTGGTAGTTTTGGTAGTTGAGAGGATCAAGAGAGTTAAGGTAGGTGGTAGGAGATGGAGTACTTGCACGAGAAGTTTGGACATTATCATCATCATCATCATCATTGTGTTGATGAGATGACGTGCTTTGATGATGAGAAGATGAAGAAGATACAGAATGACGTGCCTTGCCACGATCACTTTGAGGTCGTCGAGTTTGTTTTAAGGCAAGAGGACGTATGACTCGATCAACAATGTCATAAATGTCATTGTCAAGATAAGGATATGTTTCCATGACGTGTCAATAAAGACGAGTAAGAAACATGCCATACAGAAGATTGCGGTTGGAGTATATCTAGCACATTGGATTCTTTTGACGAAAAAATAAGCAAGATTGTATTGTTCTTCGGCAACAACACAATACAACATGTGAGCAAGACAAGCGGGAAGATGATCCCGATGTCCTCCTAGTCCGAACACATTTTCTCTAATGAGCTCTTCCCATTGCTTCATGTCAGGGCTTAATTCTTTGGTGAGAATTTGATTTGGATTGAGAGATACCGTTTGACTTTTAATGGTACGGTCTACCATGACACGTTCCAATTCAAAAAGTCGACGAATGTCGTCAGGAGTTGGAAGATCGGTGCAATATGGTCCCTCGGTTTCTCAAGAATACTCGAGAGATGCAAGATCCTATTCGTTTGTATAAACGGCTTGACCATTGTATGGAATTTTGAGAATTTGACCAAATTGAGCGAGAGTGAGAGTTATGAATTCGTGTTGAATCATAAAGGAGATAACAAGATAGCCATATTCATCGGTTTATACTGTGACTTGACTATAGAAATCAAGAATAAATCTTGGAACAATCGGTTCATTGATTTGAAAGAGACAATTGAAACGAATGTTAGTGAAAAGACGCTCGATGTTGTTGGATTTGTAGTAAGCTTTAATAAAAAAGACGCTCGATATTGTTGGATGTGTAGTAGGCTTGATGCCAACAACACGACCTTCATGAATGTTGCGGTTTTCAATAGGTTTGTAGAATTGGGCAATAGTAGGAGAGATGCCAGGAATTTTGGATACTTTTGGGATGTAGGATTTAATGAGGGATATATCGGTGGTAGTAGCTTTCAGCATTTTTGTCACCTAAACAAGTTATTAACAACATAAAATGTTAAAAAAATATAATAAAATTAAGTTTTAAAAAATGACGAATGTGGGACAAGGATTACTTCGATTCTAAAAACCCTAAGAAGTGATCCATATGTTCCTTAATTTATTTTTTGAATCCTAATCTAGGATGTAGTCGAGGATCATTAATTTTGGTATATATTTATTTCAACATCAAGCAATGACCTAAACACTCCCTTTTTAATTAAAATTTGTTTATGCTTGTCGAAAACTATACGTTAGTGTATATTTTGTTGACAGTATAAGTTTATTATTTTTGACTTGACAAAAGTTAATAGTGTATGTTTTGACTCAAAACATTGTATTACAAAATATTAAAACCAAAGCCCCTTTATTTTATACCTTTATAAAATGTATCAAAGTATATATGCAATTATATATCTTGATTAATTATACTCAAGTTTGTTCGAGTGTTTATACAAGTGACGAAACTATAGTGATGGTCATTTTGACTCTAAAAATTGTTCCTATGAAAATGAGGCAAACCTCTTTATTTGTATAGAATTTTACTCATTGATGTGAAAAATATATATATTTATGTTTGGATGATTAATACTTGATTATTTTTATCTTTTTTTGGCATTAATCTACAATGTGTAAGTTTAAAAATGCATATATGCAAAAATTCGGCTATATGTTCATGAGCATACATGTTCTTAAATTTTTGACTCAATAAGTGTTTTGATTCAATCCTATCAAGGTTGTAGTGTTCCTATGACTACGGGTATCATTGTAGTTATGGAAATCCTAGACCAAACTAAGAATTATGAAAATAATTAAAAACACCTAATTTTGATTAGAAACAAAATTGGATGAAATCAAACAAAAGATGGTTGAAAAACTTACAATGGATGTTGTTGATAGACTTTTTAGTATTTCCCCTTTGCGAATTTTGCGTTGATTGGTGATTTGAGGTTTGATTTTGAGGTTTTGGTGATGAGGTTTTCGTTTTACAGCCGGTGGGGAGAAGAGGGGAAAGAAAAAAATGATGTTTGGTATATAATTTTGACTGTAAGGGGGTGTTTGTTTTCACAGATAGGCGGTTCTCTTAATTAATTAAGGGGGCCGCCCTTTTTACATGGTCGGTCCCCTTAATTTTAAGGGTGCCGCCACCTGAAAAAAATTTCTTCGAATTTTGGCCAGTTTTGTGGGAATGAATATTGACAATTTTTAATTAACCCATTGTTTAATTAAAAAGTTTTTCCGACTATTTTGGACGTCTATATTCATGATGTCAATACATAAGACGATTTGGTGATAGACTTCTTGCAGAACATGATGAGTATTTCTTTTGAACCGAAAAAAAAAATTAATGATACGTATTGAAATGGAAAAGTAGATATTGTGGTTGATACGAGATTTGGAATGACGTTGGCAGACTTCACAAGGGCTCGATTTGATCGACGTATTTGAGGCGAGCACCAAGGTAGAAGGGAGTTTGTTTCATCCATAGTCGGGTTAAGATTTTTCTGATGCATAATAAACTAATTCCTACTTCTTTGTTAATTATTATCCACAACTTCATTTTTCTTCGTCTTGTGAGTTCGTGGCCCATAGAAGATTTCCAATTATATTTGGTCATGGATAATCCATGTGAAAGAATGGTTTCTAATGAACAAATTCTTTTAAAAATTAGAAAGCCAACAAATGGCATTTCTAGTGACTACCATATTTCCTAACTATCACTAAAATTGAGTATATCATATACCAATCTATAATTTACGTAATTAGAGATTGGAGACGTACCTTTAGCCTTCAGAGAAATTGCTTTAAAAATCTTCTAGGTAGCAAGCATTAAGAATGAGGATTTATGGAAAATCCTATATGGGTTCTTTCAATTTGTTTGAGAACGTCAAAGGATGATTGGTAGTGATTGACCTCGGAAGATATGTTGATTTAGCACATTTGGTCTACCATCGTTTTATGGTCCGATGTTAATGGTTTTCGAACATGTTTTTGTTTTGATTTGATCATGCACGGTGAACATCTTCCAATTGAGTAAAGCTTGGTTGTTGTAGAATGATTCCACATTATGTGATTAGTGTTAGAGTAATTTGGTCTACCTTGGTCTCTCCTAGGTTGAGGTGTTTTGGAACGAGGATGAGAGTTTTCCTTTCTTCTTGGAGGAGGTGTTTTAGACCTCATTGTGGGTTTAGTAAATCCGACTTCGGGTTTTAAGGAAGGTTTGTAAAAACATTTTACGTCATCATCACTTGCAATAGGAGTTTTAGTATTGTTTATAAGTATAAATTTTGATTTTGAGTTTGGGTTTGATTCTATCAATTTTTAGTTTGACTCGACTTCTTGAGCTCTTATAAAATTTACTTGTTTGGTTTCGCTAGGTGACCCTTTGGTAAAATTAAATCCTAAACCGGATTTATCTCCGGAAGATTTTTGAGAACTTATTATTTTCTTAAGTGAGTGACTACTATCATTAAATTGATTTAGCCTAGATATTTCTTTTCTAAGCTTCTCATTTTCAAACTTAAGGTCTTGACATAATTTGCATTCTTCATTTACTTCCTTACCTTTTTCTAACCTAGATAATTTATCTTTTAATTCTAGTACTTCATTCTCTAATTCTATTTTAGCTTGTTTTAGAGTTTTATTTTTAACCATGACTTTTCGTCCTATTTTGCATAGTCTACTATATTCACTATCTAAGTCATTTTCGTCTAATGATGATTGGTCATCACTAAAGTATTCGGTTTTGGAAAGTACCTCATTAGAAGCTTTAGCCATAAGGCAACTTTTCGTCCTTTATAATTCTCTCCTCTTCATCTTCGTCGCTATCACTCCAAGATCCTCCAACAAACGCCTTTTGATTTTGATATTTTGATTGTTTCGGACATTCTCCGATGAGATGATTTGGATCTCCACACTTAAAGCATTTTCTTTCGCCTTTGCCATTTTTGTCATCTTTATTTCTTTGGAATGATTTTCTTTCTTCATGTGGTTGTCTTACGAATCGTCCTCGTCTTTTGAAGAATTTCTTGAAGTCTCTTATGGCCATGGCGTATTCTTCATCTTCACTATCGGAGGTTGAGCTATCATCATCACTAGATTCCTTTCTAGCTTTCAAGGCAATAGATCTACTTTGTTCTCTTTTGCTTTTGACGGTTTCAAAATCTTTCTTAATAACTTCTTCATAAACCTTCAAATTTCCAATGAGTTCGTCAAGTGATAGAGTTGTTAGATTCTTTGATTCTTCGATCGCCGTGACTTTTGCACGCCATTTAGGATGTAATGCCCTAAGAAATTTCCTAACACAATTCTTGCTAGAAAAACCTTCATCAAGTGCTTTTAAACTAGTAATAATAGTGTTAAATTTAGCAAAGGCATTATCTATTGACTCCTCTTCCGGAATCATGAATTGTTCATATAGTTGAACAATAAGATCTATTTTGTTTGCTTTGACTTAATTATTGTCACACCCTGCCTAGGCGGAAACACGAGATGTAACATCATGGATATCATCACAACACAATGATGTCAACAATAGAGAGAACTAAAGGAAAAGGATAATCAAATGGGACACTATGTGTCATGACAATACCCAACACAAGATAAAGGAGTCTTGCATTATGATAGCAAAGTCATACCGCAAGGAAACATAATCCAAAAGTCTAAGCATCCAACAACCAATCAAATAGCAAATAATTCAAATGCCAAAAAATAAAAACTCTAATAGATAGACTCCGCATGCAATGCCTCGGTCACACTAGCCACACCTCCTAACCTCCTTATCCTCAAGAAGATTACCTGAAAATGATGCTTAAAACGTCTGTGGAAGCCTAAAGATCGTTGGATCGTTTAAGCTCAGGTTGTTTAGACCATTATCTAGGATAATATCAATGTTCATAAGTTATAAAAACAAAGCGGAATAAGAACAAAGATATTCAACAAGGTGTTCTTCATTAATAACCAAACGTTCTACATAGCCCCAATTCTAGATGATCAATTCTAGAACGGTTACTCTAACTAATAACAGGAATCATAGATTCTTGAGGCTAAAACAAACAAACCCTAGGCGTCCATTAGAGGACTTGACGCCTAGACACACACATACCTTTACTGTGTTTACATTTTTTCTCTATATTAAAACCTACACACCTAATACCCTTTATATAGAGGGATATTAAGGCTTACAAAGGAAGCTAATCAATAGATAAGGAAACTATTTAAATTACATTAAACCACATTAATATGTTTCCTAATTATCCTGTAGAATATTTGACCAAATCTTCATATTTCTCCACCAGCTTGTAGAGTTTTATAATGACGACTTTGATCCTTTTGTTTCATTCTTTTATTCATTTTGTCTCATCAAATCAAGAATCCCAACAATCTTCCCCTATTTGATGATGACAAAACAAACAAAGTCGTGTACGAACTTCATCATAAAGCCAAAGCTTCCCCTGAAGTTGAGATGTAATCATCTCCCTAAATGAAACAAAACTTCCAAGCTTCCTTTGTATCATGTCACCACATATAATAAGCTGCAAATCAATAAACTTGTAATCTTCTTCCCCTTTTTGTAATCATCTAATAGGGGTCTTCTATAGATATGCAACTTGGATCATAACAGCTACCAACCATATACCATAACTACTAATCCAGCCTTCCAATACTCAAAATACCCGCCATGAAGTATAATACAAAAAATGACTTTGACCAGTAAAAACAAAAACTAGCAGTAGTAATAAATAACTAGCAGTAGTAACGAAACACTTCCCCTCAAGTGGTGCATGTAGATGGTTAAACATTTAATCAATAAGCTTCCCCTGAAACCCATATGTTTACCATCTCTTGAATCTTGAACTCTGTAGGCTCTATGTAGTGATCACTGATGAAGAAAACTGAGTATAACGAATTTGATGAAGAAGTAGAATCTCCTAAACTTGTGTCTTATGTCTTGCACTATCCACGTGACATCGAACTCATACCAAGACCAAAATATAAGTAGATCGCAATCTCTTGACAAAATCCTCATCTTCTATGAGACACATACTAAGTGATAGCAAATGTGAGCATTGAGCATCATAAGAAAAATCTCACACCTTTGCTAGATTCGTCAAGTCTTCGTCAACACCATTGTAAGCATGAACAAGTTATCTTTAAAGTCATAGCCAGCAAAACTATACTTTAAGATATGATAAGACACGCACCTGTGAAACCCAACTACAACATCAAATAAGCAATAATCAACTGTATTCGTAATCACCTTTTCAATAAATCTCCAAACCGAGCCATAAAATAAATAAGAATAAACTATTTGAAAAATAGTTCTGTCCAAGATCCAAATCCATCCAAAAACCAAACGACGTGTACTATCCGATATCGTACAAAGCTGGCAGTACAAACTGCTTTGTCGGACACCATTAGCAGTACAAACTCTCTTCAAGCAGTACTAATTCTTCCTTGGGCAGCATTAATACACAAACAGTATTAACATTTAATTTAGGCTCAAGCAGTAGTATCAAATAATAATAGCACAACGTATATAATGATACCTCATTGTCAGTACTAAATACTTCAATACTTGTGACAGTATTAACATAATAAACTCGAACCCAAGCTCACTTTGAGCCTATATACCATGTCGAACAGTAGCTTGATCCCAAACAGTAGAAACATTCAAATGAGCAGCACTAATACTTCTTGGGCCCAATACACGAATAGTACATTCCTTATTACTTGAATAGTATAAAGCTTTCTTAGCCTCAAACAGTATTAAACAAGTACACGTGATGGCAACAACATACTTTGACAACATATATACTTTCTTCACTTTCCTTGAACCCGTACCACCACAAATCATGACGACAATACATGCTTGAACAGTGACAGCAATAAAAGAATCCCACATTTCTTGTATGCGAACAGTAGTAACAAAATTCTTTTAAGCTGCATGAATGTGACCTTCATAAAGCATGAACAGTTTTAACTTCGAACCCCAAACATTAGAAACATATATTTGACAATATCAAAATTACATGTACTCGAACAGTACCTCTTTGAGTCCAACAACATCGTTTGAGAATATAAATATAAACATTGCTTTCTCACAACTGTTTCATCATACAAACCCAAAATCATGCTTTCCATGCAACGAAACAGTAATAATAATCTTTGAAGCGGTACTAATTCGTTAAAACCCTTGGCATCACTAACCAATAATATCACACGAAGACTAGCAGCCAAGCAGTACTAACTTCAATAGGGCAGTATTAATGTTTTCATTGAGCTCCTTCCTCCCATTACCTTTTGTGACACATTTATTAACAAGTAAGTGTCACTAATTCCTTTTGAGCCCAATAAGCTTTAACATAAAGCCCACGCTTTGATTGCTGCTGCTTTTAATGATCATCTTGAGACATTGAATAACAACTTGAGGTTGATCATCTATTAAGAACTTCTGTTGGTCGTTAGCATGTGGATCCAAACATGGCATCATACCCAAGATCAATATGATATATATTTTTGAAAAGCATCAGATCCATCACGAATGCAGAACAGCGGCTATAATGAAAACCTAATAAAAGGTTTATCAAGACAATACGAGCCACCAAAACCCAATACATCTTGATTCACAATAATATATCCATGATGACAACGAATCAAGATTCACAACAAAATAAGGGTTTAACCGAATTAGGGTTTGTGAAAAACCCTATTATCACCGAATTAGATGATCATCGAAAAACAGAAAATCATAAATCGTGTAGATAAAACTAACCTTGTAGATCCTAGATATCAAGAGCAACCCGCTCTGATACCAATTGTGAAAACCTATAGATCGTTTAAGACTCAGATTGTTTAGATCTAATCTAGGATAATAAACATCAAAGATAAACATTATGCAGCAGAATAATAACAATAAGAACAATGATGTTTTTCAAGGTTTTTCTTTTATTCAATCACAGCCCCAAATACTATTTGATCAGAATAGATCGGTTACTCTAACTAGTTATATGGATTTACAATCCTTGAGGCTAAACTATAGACGTCTATACTATTTTACTCTACTATACAAACACACATGACACCTATGTGTTTATAAGACTCTCATATGATGTACACACACTTTTCTGGATGATTAAAACAATATGCCTGGACCTCCTTTTATAGCATAAGGAGTCAAGGCTTTACATGGAAACTATTAAAAGATATTAATAAGTAAATTAATTAAATATTTATCTTTATCTCTTTTTAACCAAATCTTTATTTTCTTTTACATCTTGTAGAATCCCACAATGACGACTTTGGTCCTTTTGTTTCCATCTTGTTTCATTCTTTGTTTCGTCTTATCAACTCAAATATAATTCCCAACAATCTTCTCCTAGTTGATAATGACAAAACCATATAAGCACGAACTTCCCCTGAAGTTAATATACGAATGAAACTTCCCCTTAAGCCATGCAATACCACCAAGGCTCTATAAGTTGCAAATAATCAAATCTTCTTCCCCTTTTTGTCATAATCAAATAGGGGACTAAAGTATGCAACCTTGATCTTCACAGCCACAAACCACCATCATGCTACTAATCCAAGCTTTCCAATGTTTTGAATTACCCACCATTACGCACCATAAGTAATAAATGAATTCGAGCAATTGAAACTTAAACTAGCAGTAGTAATAATAACTAGCAGTAGTAAAAACCTTCACCTTGATGTAGTATATAAATGGTTAAACATTTTAATATTAAGCTTCCCCTAAAACCCATATGTTAACCATTTCTTGAATCTTTAATTCTGTAGGCTCTATGTAATTATCACTGATGAAAAAAACTAAGTATTACCAACTTGATACTGAAGTAGAACAACCTGCTCTTGATGATCCCAATGAATAGATCTTTAACTCCGTAGCTTGTAAGGTTTAGTACCCTTGGATAAATCCAAAAATACTAAGGATGAAACTTTTATTTGAATGATATAAGCTATGCGAAATCTAGCTTATACCACTAAGAAGTATATTCAATCAAACAGTGAATTATGATTGACATAAAGATATAACACAACAAGCTTCAATATATTAATACGATCACTCTAACTTAGTGATAGAGTTTAAAACCTTGAAGCTGTATCTCTACACACACACACTTTTTCTTAATATCAAACTATGTGTCTATGATCTCTTTATATAGAGAGATCATAAGACGTACAAGGAAACATAATTAATACAATTAATTTCACATTAATTACAAGGAAACTGTATAAGGAAACTAAATCTTCTCTTTAAAACATATCATCACTCCATCAATAATGTTGATCTTGTTTCCTTCTTTAGCATATCTTGTTTCCTTTGAAGCATATAGAATATATTATTTCCTTTTGTATCTTCAATCAGCATTAACTGTATTCACTAGCAGCATTAACTTCAGTCTTCTATTTGACTAATCAGCATTAATTTCAGCAGCAACATTAACTTCAGATGTAATCTTCTCAATCAGCATTAACTTTCTATGTAATCTTCATAATCAGCATATAAACTTCTCAATCGGCATTAACTTCAGATGTAATCTTATCAATTAGCATTAACTTTCCATGCAATCTTCACGATCAGCATTAACTTCAGTCTTTCAGCAGTATTAAGTTAGTACTGGCAGTACTAACTTTGCTCTAGCAGTACTAAGTTTACACTACTGGCAGTATTAACACAGTTAATACTGTTAGTTATAAACTGAGTACTAAATTATGCTTGGCAGTACAAACTCTGTCTTGGCAGTATTAAGTATGAAGACTTTAATTCCCAACAATCCTCCCTAAAACTTGATATCATCTTTGTTTAATCAATCAAGTTTTCTTATTAAAGGCTTCTTGAATCTCATAAAAACAAGAAGAGGAAATAACGAATATCAAACAACAATCCTCCCCTAAACATGATGTTAATCTTCTGAATCATCAAGTTTCTAGATAAAAGCTTTATCTTGACTTGGAGAATATAATCAAACACTTCTTTACTTCTTGTACTGTGACTTGTCATTTTGTTGAGTCAACTCTGCTCCTGCTCTCTTTTCATCATCAAATTGATCATGCAATTTCACAGCTGCTTTATAACCAAGTCTTTCTTGCTCTTGTTACCTTTTTGTCTTCAGGGCTGTTTAACCTTACTAAATCTTCCAATTCTGTCTCTGGGTTGCCCAGCACATAAGAAACTTAGACCTTCTTGGGAACCCAAGCCATTACAGACCTGGATCTTCCTCTTGCATCAACATAATCATATTTCTTCAAAGTGATTGATGCACTATTAGGTTTGACAGGTCTCCAAACCCAACATGCTGATGCTTTAACAGCATTAACCTGATTCGTTCTAACAGCATTAACCATTGCCTTCTGTCTAGCAGTCTTAACTTGTCTTGAGCAACAACAACAAACAGCATTAAGATAACTTTGTCTGGCAGTATTAAGTGAAATTGGGCCAGACCTAGTTAAGATTTTTTTTGGAACCATGTGTCTTTTTGGATTGGGTTGAGTAATTCTTGGAGAATTTTGATGTATCACCCTCTGCCACCCAATTATGGAAACACTAGTTTTTTTTTAGGGGGCGTGCGGTTTCCTCCCCTTTGACCATTAGCAGTCACATTTGTTTACATGTATCCTAGAGGTGATCAACTTCCACGAGCAAAGCAGGCTTTATTTTGCATCACAAAATCATTTCCTAGTTGTTTGGGACTTTTTGATATTCCAGTATCTTTTGATTTCCCCTAGGTTTTTGTGACCTGTACATTTTAGCATACTTAACTGTTTTCCTAACTGGTTTTTCTTGTTATTTTGGTCTAACAACATCAACTTTAGGAATAGTAGGAACAACAGTTTTCTTTTTACCATCTGATACCAACTCCTCATTAATTGGGGCACAACACTTTCTCTTAACTGTATTAGATTCAACTGTGTTGAACACACCCTTATTTTCAACTGTCTTTTCATTAATAGGTGTAACAACAGTAGTAACATCTAAATTTTCAGTTTCTACAAGTTCATCTATAAAAGTTAGATTAGATTTGCCAGGTAAGAAATTTCCAAATAGAGGTGGGGGAACGGCATGATATGCCTTATCTGATCCAGACATATCAGTTAAATTTACAAAACCTTCTACTGCAGGAGAAGCTGCAGTAGCTGCATCATATCCTAGTCCCTTTTTAAACTTGTCAATCACTTGACATTCCTAGTAATATGCCGACGAGCCGTTAGCTGTTCTGTTGGATGGACTTCATCTTAATGACAAACTTCATTTTGTCAAGGAAATGGTAGAAATCATGGACCGTGAGGTTAAACAGTTGAAACAAAGCCTCATCTCATTAGTCAGGGTTCGATGGAACTCCAAGCGAGGTCCTGAGTTTACGTGGGAACGCGAGGATCAATTCCGTAAGAAATACCCACATATATTCACAAAGACTGCACCGTCGACAAGTGCCGCGTCTTGAGCCTTGAGTACAAGGCTCACTTAACGGGGGAAGACTATAACACCCCGTGTTTTAGGGTCATTGACGTCGTTAATAAATTCACTATGTATTTTTAGTATTGTACGCGTTTGCTTTTAATCGTAATCATTAAGTTAAATCGCCTAAGCTAAAAATGATTATTCAATGTAAACGGGCATCAAAAGACTAAACGTTTACGTCAATCAAGTATTAAATAATTATTTTGAGAATAATTATGGGCTTCGTTCATTTTATTTTTATCGGTTACGTAAAACCTTTACGTTTCACGATAAGTTAAGTTTAGGCATACCCGGAACCACAAAACTAAATCTAAGCTTCAACGAATACCCACAATTTTACCCAATACCCAAAGTTTTATTAAATTTTGCCCAAGTTAATATTGTTAGTCATATGGAACATAAAAATAATCAAGTTAGGAACTATACATTTCAAGTATTACAATTATACTTTACCTTTAACTATGAAATTACAAGTTGTAACATGGAAATGATACTAGATATTTTGCTAAAGATCAAAAACCATCTAGAAGCCCTCCCCCCTTCCTAGCTCATGGCAACAATAACATATGGAGACATAGAGCACACAAATTATACAAATTGGTCTTATACAACACTCTTGCATTTAAAACTAGCCATATCATGTTTAACTTTGACCATAAGCTTTCCTAAAGACCCTCATCTTGTCTCTTGACCAATTGGACTCTATATTGACTAACTTAAGCTTATATAGGAAGTATACTTGCAAAGAACACATAGATAACACAACACTTAACCAAAAATCAAAGCAAACTCTCCCTCCCCCTCTCCTTTATGCTACGGCAAACAAACACCCATCTAAATAATTCATACAAACTTTTCTTCAACACATACAAGTAATCTCACATCATATATAAGATACCTCAAGATGATTTGAAGTATTGGTTAACCATTTACAAGTATTGAAACAAGAAAGGAAGCTAGGGTTTCATTTTGATAATTAGGGTTTTCTTGGTTGAAAAAGCTAGGGTTTATTATCTAAACAAGTGTTTGGATTTTGTTGATCATCATACCTCATCATACTAAGGTTATCTAAGACCCTACTCATTTCATAATCATGATTTTATGTGTATATAAGTTCTTTATAGCAAAATCACCATTTAGGACTTTTATGGACAAAATGTGGACTAAGGACATTAATATATGTATGTCATATGATATAAAGACTTATGTAACACTTGTGGTAATTTACTATGTAGAAAAGTATATAAAAACAAGCTTATATAATTAACTATAATCAAGATACAAAGGGGCTGTTTTGATTCGTGAATGGTGACAGCCCTATCATGTTTTATAAATATAGTACGCCTCATGACGATTCCAAAAAGGTAAGAAAATCGAAAAACAGATTAATAACGAAGAAGATACGATAAAAACACGATTTACGTTAATACCGGTTTTATAAAATAAACTTTATAAAAGCAAGTTATAAAATACTTCTAAAACAAAAAGTTTAGTATTTTTCACAGATTGTACATACTTTTAGAATTTCAAAATGATAAGAATCGAAAATTTTCAATTAATAACGAAAGAGTTATGAATTTCGCAAATTTACGATAATTAACACTTTTATAAAATAAATTTTATAAAAAGTTACTGTTCATGACAGAAAAAATTATTTTTTTAAACTTCATATATAAATAGAACTTTCATATACGAGAACGTGCTGGAAAGAATTACTAAAAACGGAGCTAAAACGAATAAAATACGATGTTTACGATAATTAAAGTTTATAAAAGAAATTTTATAAACTATGAACAGTAAAAATTACTGTTCATCAGCAGACCCCACTTTATAAAAATGTGATAATAATAATAACGAACACATGCTCGAAGGAATCGCTAAAATCAGGATTAAAACGAATAAGTTGTTGCATTTATGGGTTTTACGACAATTAAATTTATAAAAATAAATTTATAAAACGTCATGAACAGTAAAGTACTGTTCATTAGAAGGTTATAAGATATAAAAATGTAATATTTTGATATATCATCTTAATACGAAGACGTTGACGTAAGAAACGCGAGAAACGAGTTTAAAACGGGAAAGTTATGCTAGTTTTTCTAAAACGATAATTATAAACGTTTTCACTTTATAACAACGATTTACAAATTACAAATAGATGGTGATGAGCTATATAGGATTGTGTACGATATTAGTTATCGAAGTGCATAGTATTTATATGACCTATAATTGTTTAGGTTGCATTCGGGCGTTTTAGTGACGCATTTTTCACTTGTGAAGTATATTATTGATTAACTCACTCGAGGTGAGTTTTTAACCCCATGTTTTACATTTTATAATGATTTACAAGTTTTTGGGTTAGAACATTCTTGTTTTACAATTGAACGCAAGTGGACATTTTTATATATCGATTTCGTTTTGCCTAAGTAGCTTGAACCTAATATGCCCGGTATCATGAACTGTTAATTTTTGGATTGGAAGCGCGAGTATTATAAATAGATCTATTTGGGATTGACCTCCCCGTTCGGGTGACTAGCTATCACCAGGAACGAACGTTATAGTATGTCGAATTTGGGATGTTTCGGGTTGAACATCATCATGGGCAATGTAGGCAATATTTATATATTGTATTCATATATGTCTAGCTTCAGTGTCATGAACTTAGGAAAACGAAATGCCAATTTTTGTGACGAGTGTACATGTTGCATAGTCACGGGGGAAATCTTGCGGTTCTGTTTTATACAAATATAAACCTATGAATTCACCAACTTTATGTTGACCGTTTTAAGCATGTTTTTCTCAGGATTACAAGGTACAAGGATACATTGGTGGTCTATATTTTTGGAAACATGGCTATAAAGATTCAAGTGTATTGCAATTTGGGGATATTTATTATGAAGTCAAATCTTCACATTTTTAAGGATGAACAAGTTAAAGCATGACGCTTTTGTATCAACATTTTATTAAATCCAATGTATCATTTTTAAACGACTCGATTAGTGGTCGTTCTCATGTCTTGTGCAATGTTATTATGAAGTAACGCTCCTGGATACATTATTCCGCTGCGACCCATTTTAGGGGTGTTACAGATTGGTACCAGAGCCAAGGTTATAGAGAACGAGGTCAAATGTTTTGCTGGACTATAACCATTTTCAAACGTTGAATTCATAAAAAGGGGTTTTTACGGGACACACACACTAGTTGTTGCATTAGTTAGTTATACTAGATGCATTCATAATTGATATACGTGTTTATAATATATTACATACATTACAATAAGAGCCTTGTATAATATACTCATATAAGTTATTTCTGCTGGTCACAACAGTCATGTAAGCTGATTCCGCAGTTACCTATACTTCTGTCCATTCTGAGGCGCTATCATGGAGTATCCCATCTGAGGATCCTTACGAGAAGGCTGCCCGACAGTTGCTGGAGCAGGCACCACGTTCTCCAGAGTATGTACCTGATCCCATAGAGCTGGAGGATCATGTACCAGTGTACATTCTTGAGCCTGAGCACCCTGAGGACTTAGTGCCAGCTGAGGATGAGGCACCTATAGAGGCATACATTACTGAGGTTGCTTCTGCACCTACACCTCCACTACCACCACCATCCTTTTTACTTTCACTTATCTGACCCCCACGTACTAGAGCAGCCATGGCTCAGATAAGAGCCGCAACACCATCCACCAATATCATCCGCTACTCCTATCAAGGACGCCACCATTGTTACCCATACCACTACCTGCACCATCCACTAGCCGCAGAGCTGATATTCCCGAGGCTGACACACCGCCTTGGAAGAGGTTACTACTTACTGCTCCCAGACCTAGGGGTGAGGTTGGGGAGAGTTCTACTGCTGCTGTTACGAGACAGCCAGGACCCACTATGGCTCGTAGGGTCGATTACAATTTTGTAAACACTGTAAAGACCAGGGTCTGAGATACTGAGATGAGGATGATGGTCACCATAGAGGTGGTCAACTTGAGGGTCAGTCACCAAGAAGATGTTCACAGGAGAGAGAGTTCAGAGTTTTACTCACGACATCACGATGCCCAGAAGGATCGTATAGCTGTGAGAGCTAACATTGAGATATTGAGGAGAGAGAGGCTTTCTTACAAGCAAAAGAGTATTGAGACCTGTCAGGCCTTGGCTAGGTCTAAGGGTTACAACAAGGCATTAGAGGCACGGATTACCGTGTTAGAGACTCAAGCGCGTCGCCACGAGTGGTAGCGTTAGGAGGCTGGAGCACGCGTTGACACCTTAGAGGACACTGGTAGTAGTGCCTAGGGTTACCTTTCTATCATATTGTAGCTATATTATATAGCCTGCTATGTTTTTATAGGTTACTCCCAGCTAGCAGGTGGTATAGATCTTTTGTTTGGATTAGCTATCCTGTATAGATCTTTTGTCTTTTGTTTAGCTATGCTGTATATCCAACTAAGTATTACGGGTAACTCCCGGCTAGTAGGGCTCTAGGTTGATTTTCATTTTGTAACCTAGCGGTAGGGAATCATTGTGTACGAAACAGATCATGTATGTTTCCAGATTATATATGGAATGGATGTATTATGTTATGTTGATCTTGTGTTGATTGTTTCACTGTGTGATGTGATCTCATTTTATTTATGGTGCATATGTCATGTCATGTTATGATTGCATGAAATCTAACGGGTATTATATTTTCTTGTCCCTTGAAGAATAGTGGCAACTGTTAATCAAGGGATGAGTGTCGAGGAAATTGAGCAGATTGTAGCCCAACGAGTGGCTAATGCTATCGAGGCTATTGCTATCTATGAGTCAATAAACCAAACCAAACAGTGAGAAAACAAAGTAGCAACAAGAGGAAGTGGGAAGGTGACCAAAATGGAATCCCAAATCAATGACAAAACAAAGAGCATAAGGTGTTTAGAGCACACTTTGTTGGACTGAACTACAAGAAGGAATACCTTGGATCTCTACCTCTGTATAACAAGTGCAAGTTTCACCACATTGACCTGTGTGCGGCAAGGTGTGAAAATTGCAAGTGGAGGGGTCACCAAGCAAGAGATTGTAGGATCTCAGGCCCGAAGACAAAACCAAGGCCCTTAATGGCAAAACTAAAAGCTGAAGTCACCTGTTATGAGCGTGGAGAGCTAGGACACTACAAAAGGGATTGTCTACTAGTGAAGTTTCAGAACCGTGTGGACAAGTATTGAAAGAGAAAAGCTCGTGGAGACTCTAACGCCACGACATCTAACATCAACATTTAATGGAAGACCTATTACCTAGTAAACCCTAAGTTGGAACGATCTTAGACTTTATCTCCTTAGGAGTCTCGTTGTATTTCTCTTAAATTTCTGTTGTATTGTGCGAATGATTTTATATTATCTATCAAATCAATGTGTTGTGAAAATATTGTCAACTTTACTTTAACCCTCTATTTTTGCAAGTCAAATTATAACACTATTTTGATGAAAATGAGTACGGCATCATTAGTCCTCAATTATACATGGCCTGATCAACTATGTCTAATTCAGGAATATACCATGCCATGCTCAGAATAGTCACCTTAAAACTTCTTTTCAAGAAACAATTTTCTAGTTATATCAAGTTTGGTGTGTGTATCCATAAAACGTATCTATCACGAGGAATTAAATTAGTAATCATAGTAACCAAGTCAGCCATTATACCTCTTTACCGCATAGAGTTAGCATCATTGTGTCAAACCCTAGGTCAGAAAGTCAAGACGCATTCCTAGTCACCTACAAGATTACCCGTAATTAAGGAATATACCAATACACCATTTACAACGTCTCCGTAATACCATAGGGCTTAGTAGTTATGACTATTGGCTTGTCACACAACTCTCTTTCTGTTTTTATTCTCACCAATTCTCTCAATTCTTTTTCTCACCAAAACTCTCTATTTTTTTTCTCTAATAACCAGCTTTTCCATCATCAATCTAATACTTTTCTTTGCTTTTGCTCCAAAATGTTAGTCCAAAAACCAAGAAAATACAAACCATAGATATTTTCACAATAATCACAGTATTAAGTATAACTAACAGTATTAACTCAGCAGTATTAAGTATAACTAGCAGCACTAATTATACTTAATAGCAAAAACTTTTAATGACATGAATAACAATACTAATTCATACAAAACTCTACAAAAACATAAAGAGATAAAAGATTTTAAGGATTTAGCATTCCAATACTAGCAATCAAATATTGAAACCTACTTACATCAAAAGCTTTTGTAAGTAAATCTGCAACATTCTTGTCAGTATGGATTTTGACCATTTGAATCAACTTCTTTTCATTGCAATCCCTAATAAAATGATGTCTAATCTCTATATGCTTTGTTTTTGAATGAAAAACAGGATTTTTAATTATGCAAATAGTACTGTTATTGTCAATAAAGATCTTGGTATGCATAAAATTGTACCCATAATCAAGTAGTTGATTCTGAATCCAATGCACTTGTCCATAGCAACTTGAAGCAGCCACATACTCAGCTTATGTTGTGGAATTTGCAACCACTATCTATTTCTTGCACTGCCATGATATTAATCTACTTCCAAGGAATTGACAACCTCTTGTTGTAGACTTCCTATCCAAGCTTGCTCTAGCATAATCACTATCAGTGTATGCTACCAAATCAAAAGAAGAATCTTTTGGATACTAAAGGCCTAATTTTGGTTGACCTTTTAAGTACCTAAAAATCCTTTTTACAGCATAAAGACGTGAAACCTTTGGATTGACTTGTTATCTAGCATAGGCACACACTGCAAACATGATGTCATGTCTTGAAGATGTAAGATACATCAATGAACCAATCATTGACCTATACATATGAACATCCACTTCTTCACCATTTTCATCCTTGAATAGAGGCTTTTGAGTTTCCATTGGTGTGCTTGCAGTCTTGACTTCTGTAAACCGAAATTTCTTTAAAATTTCAACAACATATTTATCTTGACTAATAAATATGCCATCCTTCTTCTGTTGCACTTGTAATCCTAAGAAGAATGTAAGTTCTCCCATAGAACTCATCTGAAATTTCTCATGCATCAACTTCTCAAATGCATTGCATAGCTCCTTCTTTGTTGAACCAAAGATGATATCATCCACATAAACTTGGACCAGCAAAATATCACCTTTGTGCCTTTTGATGAATAAGGTCTTGTCAATTTTCCCTCTTTGAAACCCATTGTCCAACAGATATGTTGACAAGGTTTCATACCAAGCTCTAGGAGCTTGATGTAGTCCATACAGTGCTTTTTCAACCTTGTATACTCTATCAGGAAAGTCTGGATCTTCAAATCCTGGTGGTTGACATACATACACCTCTTCTTTAATATTTTCATAGAGAAAAGCACTTTTTACATCCATTTGATACACCACAAAATCTTTAAATGAAGCATAAGCTAAAAATAGCCTTATTGCTTCAATTCTTATAACAGGGGCAAAGACTTCATCATAGTCAGTCTCTTCTTCTTGTGTGTACCCTTGAGCAACCAATCTTGCTTTATTTCTTATCATAATTCGTCTTTCATCCTTTTTATTCATGAAAATCCATGTAGAGCCTATATTCCTTTTTCCAATTAGTAAATCCACTAAAGTCCAAACTTCTTGTAACTTAAATTGTAGAAGCTCTTCCTGCATAGCCTCTATCCAGCTTGGATCCTTCAATGCATGAATTACCTTTTTGGGTTCTTCCTGTGATAAAAAGCAAGCAAACAAGCAGTTTTGAAGGTCTTTATGGTTTGTTCTTTGTTGAATAGTACTAACAAACCCATGTTCCTCCAAATTCTTTGACATCTTTCTTGTTTGTGTAGCTGATTGCAAATCTCCAATCACTTGATCAAGAGGATGATCTTTATGAATTCTTGTAGTTGGAATAGGACTGACTTGGATTGTTGTATCCAAATTGTTCATGTCAGCCACTGCACCATCATCTTCATCATCTCTTGAGAAGTCAAATATGCTATAATCTTCCAAAGCAGGCATATTTGGATCAAATGGAAGTTCAATGCTTGTTTTTCCACCAACAACATTAACCTCATTTGTGCTAGCAGCATTAACATTGTTAGTGTTGTTAACATTATCTTCCTTCTCTTGATCATTACATTCACTTTCTTTTCTTGGATCTTCATCAACCTTCTTTCCATTATCACTTGAAGGTTTGGATCTATCATCATGAGAACTCTTTGGATCTTGAGAATATGGTGGATCAACAGTCGATAATGGTAGAAAAATGTAATTTTTGACATGTTCTGTCTCCTTTCTAGCTTTACCTGCATTATCACTTGATTTTGTACCTGCAAAATCATTAGACTGTGTACCTATAACAACTGGCTCATAATTCATTGTTCTTGTTAGTGCATCAATATCAAATAGCCAATCTGGTCCACTACCTACAACATTAGGTGTACTGTCACTAAACCTAATATGCAAGTTTTCTTTCACAATCCTTGTTCTATTATTGAATACTCTAAAGGATTTACTATTCAAAGAGTATCTAATAAAGAAACCTTTATCAGCCTTACGATCAAATTTGCCTAAGTGATCTATGGTGTTGAGAATGGCAACATGACACCCAAATGGTCTCATAAAACTTAAAGGTTGTGTTCTACCATGAAAAAGTTCATATGTGGTCTTGTTATGAGGCTTAACTACTAACACTCTATTTTGCACATAGCAAGCAGTATTAATTGCTTATGCCCTAAAAGTAGTTGGCAACTTAGAATCAGCTAACATAGTCCTAGCAGCCTTAATTAGTTTCCTATTCCTCCTCTCAACAACTCCATTTTGTTGAGGAGTTCTAGCTACACTAAATTATCTCAAAATACCCTTCATCTCACAAAACTGATTCATTTCTCTATTTTTGAACTCAGTCCCATTATCACATCTAATTATCTTAACCTTATGATCTACTAGATTTTCTATCCTAGTTATAAAGGACTTAAGAATGTCACTAGTCTCATCTTTAGTAGCTAGAAAGAAAACCCTTATAAACCTATCGTAATCATCTGTGACAACTAGGCAATATATTTTCTTCATAAGGCTTTTTACAAATGTTGGACCAAACAAGTCCATATGCAACAAATGTAAAGGAAGACTGATTGAGTTCTCTATTTTGGACTTACAAGACGCTCTGTGCTGCTTTCCCTTTTGACAAGCAACACAGGTTTGATCATTTTCAAAAAGTTTGGAAGGTAAACCTCTTACAAGATTTCCCTTAACAACTTATTCATTGTTTTAAAATTTAAGTGACCTAACCTTCTATGCCAAAGTTTAGATTCATCAGATGTGGCTTTTGCAAAAAGCAATGATCAACGATGCTTTCGATTCTCGCGCGGGTGGCAATTTTCTAGATAAGATGCCTCGAGAAGGTTTAGCCATAATCGAAAGTAAATCCAAAGTGCGTTATTCAGGAAGTCGTCCGAATGATTCAAGAGCGATTACGAATGCTCCTTCTTCTACTTCTTCACCTTCTAATAATTCTTTTGAGATTCAACAAATGGCCGCCTTACTTGAAGACAAAATGAATATTCGAATGAGCCGTTTAGAGAAAGCGATTAGTGAAAAGAATGCTACAACTCCTGCTACGTCAAAGCAGTCGAGGAAGTTTGTGTCACATGTGGATCAAATCATAACTTCAATAATTGTCCGTTAACAAGGAACAATTTTCCCATTTTTCATGATAACATTCATCAATTCCAACAAACCGCCGCCGTTGGCAATTTTGTTCAAAGGAATCCTCCTAATTTGGCAAACAAATGAGACCACCCGGGTTCAGACCAAACCTAAATGTTCATAAACCAAGGAAACCAAAGCCGATATCAATGGAAAACAATTCAATCCAAATCAAAACCGTAGAGGCAATTTCAACCAAAACCGTCAAAATAATCAAGGAGCCGTTTATCAAGCCCCACCATATCAACCACCAACAAACCAACCTTTGGTTAATCAAGCTTTACCTTCCACTTCACAAATTCAAAGTGTTTCGAAAAACGGATTTGAGAGTTATGCTAAGTCTAAATGCTGCGGAACATGAAAATTTGGCCATTGAAGTTGGATAAATTTTCAAAGAAACCAAAACGATTTCAAAAGAAGTTATTATCGATTCTTAAAAAGAAACAAGGTGATTTTCAAACTTGATGCTAGGTTTTATGCAAAATTATCACAATAACAGACCGCTTCCACTTCAAGATTCGGCGTACTCTTCCAAGTCAAACCGTAACACCTCGTGAGCATGTAATACTATCAAACAAGAAGGGCGGAAACCTTGTGACGGATCCTTCAACTTCTGTTCTACACCCGATGTTTCTATTCCTTCAAAAGAACCCGAACAAAACCCGCAGCGTCCACTGGACAAAAGTTTTTTTTTTGGGGCAAAATTCTCAATTAGAACAATACCGCATGTGTCCCCATCGGAGGAAGAAGAATCCATTTTCATGGAAATTCCAAAACCAAAAGCAAAGAAAATTGTTAATGTTGAAATTCAAGATCTTAATTCTCCAAAACTAATTCGTATCAATCTAAACTTCCATATCCCGAGAGGATGAAAGTGAGAGAAAACGATTTTAAACCAACCAGTGCTCACATAGCGGTTTTTGAGTTGTTCAAAGACAAACTCCATTTTAGGAGATTGGGATTAAAAATATGCTCTCGTCGAAATGCCAAAATTCAACAAATGGTTAAGCTCGGTGCTAAGGAACAAAGAGAAACTCGAGGAGATCACCATCACAACTGTTATGATGCTGATATGTTTGCTATTTATCTATGAACAAAGTTCCCGAGAAGCTCGAAGATCCGGGAAAATTTCTTATCCCATGTGCTTTACAAGAGCTCAATAGGACTAGTGCTTTAGCCGATTCCGGAGCTAGCATTAACCTTTTACCTCATTCAATCTACAAGCAACTTGGGCTTGAAGCTTTGACTCCTACTCGAATGACACTCGAACTTGCTAACCGTTCCGTTATGCACCCGATGGGTATAGCCGAGGATGTTGTAGTTAGTGTTGATGGTTTCACTTTTCTTGCGGATTTTGTTGTGGTTAATTTTGAACCAGACCCAAGAGTGCATTTTATTTTAGGAAGACCCTTCTTTCGTACTGCAAAAGCTCTCATTGATTTGTACGAAGAAAAATTGACTTTAAGAGTAGGAAAGGAAGAACTTGTTTATTATGCCGATAAATCTAAGAAAAATAAGGATAAGCATTTTGTTCACGCCATTTCTGTAATCGATTTCTCAAAAGATGAACCGTTTAGTGGCAAGTAACACTAGGACTCATTCTAATGTCCTTCTCCTAGTTCTTTTCCTCCGGGTGAAGACTAGTGATAATTCTTTGAGATTCGCGTGAACTTGCTCCTCTTGATTTGTTACCACCGAGGTAATGATATTTCGACTCTAAGAAGGACTTGCATGAAGTGAATTTTCAAAGATCATTCCAATCCTCTTTTGAATTGGATGTACAATTTTTAGCACCATAAATCCTCTTTTTGATGAAATGGAAGAAGATGTCGAGATCAAAAATTATAACGTTTCTAATGAACCGTTTTACTCAACACACCTTTATCCGATAAGGTTGAGTGTTTTGCTCCAGAAGACGATATTGATGAGATCGATGCTTTTCTTGCCATAGAAGTTTCTTCTAAATTTGAGGAAGGTTATTACGATTCAGAAGGAGACGTAACATTTCTTGATAATCTGCTTAGTGACGATACTACCCATAATCTCGCTTCCGAAGTGATTTCCGATCATGAACCAGAACAAAATGAATCTTCGATTACTTTTTCTCCAAAAAGTGATCCTCTTCACCATGAGTTCGCCGGTGAACCATTAACACTTCCTTCAAGGAATAATCGTGAATTTAGGGAATGTCTTAGTCTTGTGATAGTGCTTTATGAAATTTCAACTTCACAGTCACAGGAAAATGTTCATCAAAGTTCAGTTATCGAGTCTCTTCCCGTATCTCCTATCCCCATTGAGGATAGTAATCCCGTTCAAGAAGAGATCGATATTTTCCGTGTTCCAGATGATTTAATTCCACCAGGTGTTGAGACTGATGATTCCGAAGATGAAGATAATGAGTTACCTAACCTTGACCATCAAGATGATCCGTCAATTCCTCGTCCTCCACCGGAACCACCGGATATTGAGAAATGTCTCGAACCCGAAGCGGGTATTTTGATAATCAAAGTGTTTAAGGATGTTTCTAAACCACATAATTTCATGACCGTTATTTTACCCACCCTTCCCACCCTTGTTTCAGATTTGACCTTCATTCTCATTTCTTCATTTTTCTCCTTCGGGAGTGAAGACACCATTTTTGACCCCGGCATCGTCACGTTTCATAAGCCGGTGGCATTTTCAATGGAAGTTTCTTGTGTTGCTCTCCCTAAGGACAATTAAATTTAGGGATCGAGTTGAGCTTGTGACTCGGTGACCAAATACAAGCCTCTTCATAGGAGTTTACCACATGCTTATCCATTTTCTTTCTATTTTCTTAATTAAAAGTGTGTGATGTGTTGTGGTTATCCTCTTTCTGATTTCTCGATGTTTGTTGTTTGTTTGTTGTGATTTTTGCAGGATTGACCCAACAATTTCTAAAGACTCTCGTGTCCGATTGTATCCCGTTTCACTCGGCTCTCATCCTTTGTTGAAATTGAGTTTGGGGGAGCTCGATATCCTTTCATCATTATCGATTCACGTTTATCTTTGCATAATTCATAACGGCTTAGATTTACGTAGATTAGAGACCGGACTTGTTAAACATTGAGGGACCATTGTTTTTGTTTTAGTTTGGGGGAGTGAATCTAACGATTTGATGTTACTTGCTTATTGTTTTGTTCTCACGTACCCGTTTTCCCACAAAAATAGCAAAAAAATTAATTTTTAAGATCTTATTATGTAAAAAAAAAGAAAAAATAAAAATAATAGTAGATTAAAAAAGTGTTAAGACTCCGAATGAGGTTTTCCGTTGGTAGTAGAAGAAGTAATTTTTGACCCGATCGTACGTGTAGAGTTCTAGCTTTCTCCCTTAACAATTAATGATGATAGTTTGTACTAGTTCTCATGTAGACTTTAAACTATGTAGACTTGAAATCGTTAGTTAAATGAAGCTTGTGCTAATCTCAAGTAGATTTTAAAAATGACGAGTTGGATTTTTATATAGGCTAAGTATTTGCGAATTTCTTTATTAGAGATTTTAAATTGCAAAGAATAAGAGATGATAGTGTTGATTACGAGTTAGGATGCTAAACAAAGTTTATTTGGAAAACTTAAAGGCTTATAAGAATAACTTGTGGTTTTTCTTCCCCATAAATTCTTAAAATGATTAATTATACGTGTTCTCTTTATTTTACATAATACAGTTTTGCTTTAAAAGTCTAATCAATATATCAGAGAAAAAAGCTTTATCAATGATGAAGTCAACATCATTTGTAAATAAGAATTTTAGTTCAAATTTATACTTTGGGTTTTCTAAAATGAAATTTTTCTATTTTGCAAAAATAATGTGTTAATTGAATAATAATTAAAAAAAATTAGTTGGTACTAAAAATGATGCAAGTTATAATCCTGAGTGTTAATAATTAACTATACCAACTCCATCGCAATAAAGACTATGGCATTTGTCGGTTCCGCTCCCGCCGATTGTTTGACATCTAATAAAGGGTAGGGAGGATGTATATTTAGGGTTGGTATCATAATAAGTACACGAGCTCTTTGTCGGAGGCGTGGCCGATGTGTCATCGAAAGAAAAGTGATACAAATTCCTAGCCTAATAATGTAAATAGTAATAATAATGTTGCAAGTTAGAAAATAAATAGTAAAAGTTTCCTTTTCTAAAACCAAGGTATTCTTTTGAACTAAGGTTTGCAAAAGTCTACAAGGCTTTTTTATCGGAAGTTCATGCGTCTCGATTATTATTCTCCGAATAGGGTGTCAAAAGCCTTAGCACTACCCGCGATCGGTGGGGAGGTTTAGAGAGAAAGTCATGCATGGGGCAAGTGAACCAACGATGTCTTAGCTAAGGAGGTTTTTGTTTGCTTTGAATTGTGATCTTACTAAGTGATTAACATATTTGCCCAAAAGGCCTATGTGTGAAGCTTGGTCGGATTTCAACTATCTAAATATGTGGATTTAATGGTTTAAATTAATTTGAACACACACACTTAAATATATGTTTATGTCGGGAAGAGAAATTCACAAGTTGTAATTATAAGTAGTCTTAGCATCTTAGCGCGTACTTAACAGTGATCTTATTTTTAAGCTTAGCATGGGAAAGGTGAAAAATCGAGAATGATGAAGTTATCTTTTAAGACACTTTTCAAGTGCTTTTTGTTCTATGACTCTTAAAGTTACCAATGAGGTAATGAAAACAATACATTATGTCAGCACAAATAAGTTGTAGCTAGGTAGTTAATTATCAAGAAAAATCATAAAAAGAGAAAAAAAATTTGAAAATGGGAATTCGGGTGTTTTATAACTTGTGATCTCTTAGCTCTCTCAACAAAAATCTTTGCTACTTTTCAAAGGTTTAGTTTGGGGAAGTTTCGAGGTATTTGGTTATAAGGCATGTGATATTGCGTGAGGACACGCAATCATTTAGTTTGGATTTGATAAGGGTAAAAGTACACATATCCTGTTATACCAAAACGACCCTAAAATGGACACAATTACACTAAAAAATGGCAAGATATGCTTGTTTTTATGTTTTGTGGTATGAGGTACGGATATATCAAAAAGCACAAGGGAAACCGTCAAAACAAGCAAACACGGACATGGAACGGAAGAGCACAAAAGATGTTTTACCAGAGATGGCAAAGCCAAAAGCAGGAAAGTCAAAGTCAAGCTGTGGTCAACTCCCTGGTTAAACCTCAGTCAACAAAAGTCAACAGAAAGGACAAAGACTCCATATTACCATTTGAGTCTCCAAGTTTTCAAAAAGTTAATATTAAGGTCCTTAAGCTAATGGGCCTTTATTACCCTTTAAAAACCCTACCCGGATACAAGAGCCCACAACAAAGCCCAAACCCTAGCCCAACACCCCTTTTATAAAACCACAAGGACCAATGTTGTCATTTTCCAAAGACCTTTTACCTTACACTTTTATAAACAAAGGAGGGGACTGAATTGCAACTACTCCAAAGTTTAAAACGTTTTTACCTATTTCAGATATAAAAAAAGGCGCCAAAGAGTGTTACTGTTCACTCTTCGTCCTCGTTTTACCCACCAGTCAAATCAAAGGGGTTTTGTTAATTGAGGGTCATTAAGGACAATTCATGGGACAATGAACACAATGGCAGGGATAATTAAGTCAAATCAAAGCTTTCATTGGCTCACAAGCAAAGACTTACTCGTGGCTATGGCAAAGAAGCACAAGGGGACTCATTTTTTTACACTAAATTATGCCCAAAAGAAACACAAGGTGTCTCAATCCAAGGATTGCCACGATGGCAAATCCGTTTTAGCTTGTGAGCTACCTAGTGATTCTAAACGGCTAGAAATGACTTGGCAATCATTAAAGATTGTTACGGTGCATGATTGGAAAGGAGCTTGGGAAGCAAGGCATGGCCTAGAATCTTCATCAACAGGCTATAAATAGCCTCACTATCACACACACCACCATCTAGTTTTTATATAGTAGCTTTTAGTTTAGCTTAAATTTCGTTATTTAATGTAATTTTTCTTAAATGGTTTGTATTTTCCTTTCTAAAGTAATGTAATGAAAGTTTTATGTTAATGAATCAGTTTTACTCTTAATCTGTCTCAAGCTCTTTTGTTAATCTAATAAGCTCTCATTTTTTTCTCCATAAATAAGCTAAAGCTCATATAAGCTCTCAATAGCTCTAATAAGTCTTTAAGCTTATTATTAAGCTTAAACAAACCCTAAGAACACCTTAACTTTAAAATCAGAAGTAATACCTTGTCTTATTTGGGATTTGAGCTAATGGAAGGGGATCCAAAGATGGAAGGGATCCCATGGACTATCACTGGCTTATTCTAGGATAAGCCAGAGCTGTTGATAAGCTCATTTGAGCATCTAGCTTTTGTTTAGCTAAAGCTTCAAGTAAGTTTTCCTTTACTTTCCTTGTTTTTCAATATTTAGCTTAATAATAGTTTATTAGTATAGATCTGCTTATTAGCTTAATTTAGTTGCTTATTTGAGCTTATTTGTGTTTAATCTTGCTTATTAGTTATTAATATTAATCTGTTTTTAGCTTATAAGTTGTAGATCATAGTATTTCATAACTTGTCTATAAAAACCATAAAAAATCAAAAATAAAGTAAGCATAGTAATAGATCTTTGATTTCCAGTAATCCAGTTGTTAAATCATGTTAGTTAAGTTTGTTTTAAGCTAAATACTATCTGGTATCAAAGGTTTTAAAGCTAGAATTCATTTTCAAAAGTTTTTTAAAATCTTGTTCATAACCTTAAGGAGTGTTTGTTTTTTGCTGTTTGACCTCTTAACAGTCAAACAACAAATGCTATTGTGAACTTTGTTTGAGATAGGTTGTGCAATCATTTTTAACTAGTTTAGAAAGAGTTTTCATAAGTCATAATTCAAATTTGAAAACGATAGGGTTTAATATCATTGTCTGTGCACCAGGGGAATTTTCATAGTGTTTTCACTTGTGCAATTTTGAACCAAACCATACAAGGCTTGGTTCTTGCTTGTTTTGAGTTTCAACACACTCAAAAAGAGTGTTAAGTGCAGGCTTAACCTCACTAGGTTACCCTGCACATTTGGTTTGGCTTTTGCCATTTGCATCAGCAGTACTAACAAGTAGTTAGTACTGCTGATCTTTTAGTCTCATTTAAGTTAGTAAATCTAGGATTTAGGTTCTTAAATTTAAGTAGCTTATAGTTATCTTATAGCTTAATATAGATTAGGATTTGTTTTTACAATTACTAGCTTATTTCTTAGGGTAAATTTGCTGTCAAAAGTTTCATAAAAATCATCATAACACCAAAATCAGTAGCAACAAAAGTTAGCTTTTAAATCTTAATTTCTAGCTTATAGGATTAGGTTTTATCAATTAGTTTAATAGCTTAATAGTTGTTTAATAAGTTTTCAAAAGTCCATAGTCTAATATAGCTTAATGTGTCTTTTAGCTTAAATAGATTTTGAGCTTTTTAAGTTTCTTCCTGAGTTTAGCCTTTTAATCTCCTATTTTATTTAGCTTAATGTGTTTCAGCTTAAGTAGACTTTTCATTTCTATCGGTCGACTATCTAAGGAATCTAGAACAGCTTTTGGATTAGAATGAGTGTATATTAAAGCTTGTGCAAAGCTTTTAGTCCAAATAAGCTAAAAATAGCTCAAAAGCCTTCTTACTGAAGGCAGAACTTTAAAAGCTCTTTTTGAGCTTGTCTTTGAGTTTAAGCTTATGCTCTATTTATTAAAAGTGCTTAAAATTAAGTCCTTTATAAATTTTAACTTTTAGTTTTTGCAAAAAGTGAAAATAAATAAAAAAATAGCAAAAAGGGGTTTGCCTGCCTCAAACCCACGACCTCCTGCTTATAGTCCATGCGTGTTAACCATTGTGCTACATTAGCTCATCCAACCTTTTCTCTTTCCATTTAATCTTTAAACTCATTCTCATTTCCCTTTTAGTTAATAAGTTGTAGCTTAACTACGGGCTTATTGAGCTTATTTGTTAAGCTGACACCTTCTTTTTATTTTTCCTTAAATCTTTGTTGCATTTTAGATTTTACCTGAATTTTTCAGATTTTTCCTTTTATTTTATAATTTACTAGGATTTTTCGTAGGTTTAAATTTTCAAAAATACATAAAAATAGAAAACGTTTCAGAAAAATAAAAAAAATAGTTTTTAGTTTTATAAAAAATAGCTTTAGGTTTACATTAAGAAAAATCATTTTCACCACTTTTAGATTTTAATTTTCATTTTTGAGCTTTTAATTTTAAGTTTAAAAATAAGTTAAAACTAGTTTTCTGAAGTTTTTATGTTTCTTAAACTTTTAATGTTTAAATATTCATTTTTCAAAAATTTTTAGTATTAATTTGCTTTTTTTTTTAGGATTTAATTAAATTAAAATAGTTTTATTCAATAAAAAGGGATCAACACCCATACCACTACCAGCACCATCCACTAGCCGCAGAGCTGATATTCTCGAGGCTGACACACCGCCTCGGAAGAGGCTACTACTTACTGCTCCCAGACCTAGGGGTAAGGTTGGGGAGAGTTTTGCTGCTGCTGCTGCGAGACAGCCAGGACCCACTATGGCCTGTAGGGTCGATTACAGTTTTGTAAACACCTTAGAGACTAGGGTCTGAGATACTGAGAGGAGGATGATGGCCGTCATAGAGGTGGTCAACTTAAGGGTCAGTCACCAGGCCGATGTTCACAGGAGAGAGAGTTCGGAGTTTTATTCACGACATCACGATACCCAGAAGGATTGTGCAGCTGTGAGAGCTAAGATTGAGATATTGAGGAGAGAGAGGCTTGCTTACAAGCAAGAGAGTATTAAGACCCGTCAGGCCTTGGTTAGGTCTGAGGCTTACAGCAGGGCATTAGAGGCATGGATTACAATGTTAGAGACTCAGGCGCGTCGCCACGAGTGGCAGCATCAGGATGCAGATGAACATGCTGTTAAGCATATCATGCGTACCCAGACCCTGGAGGCTGGAGCACGCGTTGACACCTTAGAGGACACTGGTAGTAGTGCCTAGGGTTACCTTTTTATCATATTGTAGTTATACTATATAGCCTGCTAAGTTTTTATGGGTTACTCCCAACTAGCAGGTGGTATAGATCTTTTGTTTTGATTAGCTATCCTGTATAGATCTTTTGTCTTTTGTTTAGCTATGTTGTATAGCCTACTAAGTATTACGGGTAACTCCTGGCTAGTAGGGCTTTGGTTGATTTTCATTTTGTAACCTAGCGGTAGGGAATCATTGTGTACCAAACAGATCATGTATGTTTCCAGATTATATATGGAATAGATGTATTATGTTATGTCGATCTTGTGTTAATTATTTCACTGTGTGATGTGATCTCATTTTATTTATGGTGCATATGTCATGTCATGTTATGATTGCAAGAAATCTAACGGGTATTATATTTTCTTGTGCCTTGAAGAATAGTGGCAACTGTTAATCAAGGGATGAGTGTCGAGGAAATTGAGCAGATTATAGCCTAGCGAATGGCTAATGCTATCGAGGCTATTGCTATCTATGAGTCAATAAACCAAACCAAACAACGAGAAAACAAAGTAGTAGGGAATGCTAGCAACAAGAGGAAGTTGGAAGGTGACCAAAATGGAAGCCCAAATAAACAATAAAACAAAGAGCATAAGGTGTTTAGAGCACACTCTGTTGGGCCGAGCTACCTGAAGGAATACCTTAGATCTCTACCTCTGTGTAACAAGTTCAAGTTTCACCACATTGGCCTGTGTGCGGCAAGGTGTGAAAATTGTAAGTGGAGTGGTCACCAAGCAAGAGATTATAGGATCTCAGGCCCGAAGACAAAACCAAGGCCCTCAATGGCAAAACTGAAAGTTGAAGTCACCTGTTATGAGTGTGGAGAGCTAGGACACTACAAAAGGGATTCTCCACTAGTGAAGTTTTAGAACCGTGTGGACAAGTATTGAAAGGGAAAAGATTGTGGAGACTCTAACGCCATGACATCTAACGTCAACATTTAATGGTAGAACTATTACCTAGTAAACCCTAAGTTGGAACGATCTTAGACTTTATCTCCTTAGGAGTCTCATTGTATTTCTCTTAAATTTCTGCTGTATTGTGCGAATGATTTCATATTATCTATCAAATTAATGTGTTGTGAAAATATTGTCAACTTTACTTTAACCCTCTATTTTTGCAAGTCAAATTATAACACTATTTTGACGAAAATGAGTAGGGCATCGTTAGTCCTCAATTATACATGGCCTGATCAACTATGTATAATCCAGGAAATTACCATGCCATGCTCAGACAGAATAGTACATTAAAACTTTTCTTTTTTTCAGAAATCTATTTTTTGGTTATACCTCATGTCTGATGTGTGTATACATATATACGTAATCTATCACGTGGAATATAAAATTGTAATCATCAGTAACTAAGCTACAGCAAATTAACCTAATTCTCCGCATTAGTGTTGGCATCATTTGCGCTTACCCTAGGTAGAAAGTACAAGACCGCATTTCCTAGTCACCCTTACAAGATTACGTAATTAAGGTAATTACCTATACAAATGTTTTACATATGTCAGCCATCAATACCAGTAGGGCTTAGTAGTTATGACTATTGGCTTGGATCTCCTTACATACCAAATCATGAATTCTCTCTTACTCAAATCATGATGCTAATGACACAAACATGGAGCACAGAATCCAGAGAATACTCAATCAAAGTGGACGTTAGGAGGTTTGTTGTCAGAAGGATACTACTAATGGAGGACGGTGGAGTTATGCAGTGATGCTTAAAGTTTCGCCTGAAAGCGGGTTCGTCTGTTTTGGAATACATGGGTTAGTCAAAACCCTTGTTATGTTGGACTTTCAGGTGTTGAAACATGGTTGGATTTCATTGCTCTCAAGCTCGACCGCTTTAAGCGAGAGCTGTGCAGGGTTCACATTACATTTAATTGTATCCACCTGAAAAAGTGCTTGACGATGAGCCTATTATACGTTACGTTCGGGTGGACTTCATACTTATGACAAACTTAATTTTGTTTGGTACTGGTTGAAAATAATGGGTACTTGAGGTTATAACGGTGTAGAGAAGCCGCATCTCATTAGTCTAGGGTTACATGGGAACTCAATGCGTGGTCCTGAGTTTACGTGGGATGGCTAGGTTCTTTTTCGGATGAATTAACATCATCTATTCGCCAAAGACCGCATCGTCGACATATATGGACCGCGTATTGAAGCCTTGAGGTCTAGGATCTCTTAACGTGGGATAACTTTATACACAGGTGTTTTAGGGTCATTGAAGTCGTCAATTTACCCTCGCTTCTTATGTTGTTTTTGGTTGAGAGTCTAGCGTTGGCGTTTTTTAGTTATCTGGTTTGTTTTTTCGAGTTTGATTTTTTATTATACTTTCCTATTTTTTTTAGGTGGTTTATTGGGGATATAGGGCTTATTTGGTACTTTTAGGGTGTGGGCTATCGCTTGGTGGGTTTTTTTGAGGGGGTAGTTGTAGGTGTGTGCTTAGTTGTAATTGTATTTTTATTCGATTACGTTAAACATTTACGTTTCACGATGGTTAAGTTTTACGGCCATATCCTGGAACAACAATTAAATAAATCTATGCTTACAACGACATACCCACAATTGTACATTACCCAAAGTTTTTATTAAATTTTTTCCAATGTTTATATCTCGCGTAGTCATATGGAACATAAATTAATCAAGTTAGGTATACTATACATTTCAAGTATTACATATTTATACTTTACATTTAACTATTAAATTACACAGTTGTAACATGGAAATGATACTAGGATATTTGATAAGATCAAGAACTCCATCTAGAAGCCCTCCACCCCCCCACCTCCCCATCCTAGTCTGACAACAACAAACATTTGGAGACATTGAGGCACATAAATTATTACAATTGGTCTTGTACAACACCTCTTGCATTTAAAACTAGCCCATATCATGTTTAACTTTGACAATAAGCTTTCCTAAGACCCTCATCTATGTCTCTGGACCAATTGAGTATAGTATCAGTTATATAGGGACATAACTTACAGCTTATATAGGAATCTATTAGATGCTTAGATCCACTAAGATTTACAAAACACTTAACACAAAAATCAATAGCTAACCTTCTCCTCCTCACCACTTCATCCTTTATGCTACGACTTAGAAACAATCTACCATCTAATCAGTTAGAGTCTCCATACAAACTTTTCTTCAACACATACAAGTAATCTCACATCATATCTAAGATACATCAAGATGATTTGAAGTATTGGTTAACCATTTACAAGTATTGAAACAAGAAAGGAAGCTAGGGTTTCATTTTGATAATTAGGGTTTTCTTGGTTGAAAAAGCTAGGGTTTATAATCTAAACAAGGGTTTAGATTTTGTTGATCATCATACCTCATCATACTAAGGTTATCTAAGACCCTACTCATAATCATGATTTTATGTGTATATAAATTCTTTATAGCAAAATCACCATTTAGGACTTTTAAACATATAAAAGAATTTTTACTTGTGATCATCATTTTGTGCACTTTTTCATATGTTATGTGATTTTTAATATAATTTTAAAATGGATATATAAGTGATGTACCATGTTGGTTAAGTATAAAAATGTATATGTACAAATTAGGGTTTTTAAAGTACTTAAGAAAAGTTTAGGTTTTCATGTGATGTTAAAGACTTGTACATCTTGTTATCATGGACTTTTATGGACAAAATGTGGACTATGGACATTAATATATGTATGACATATGATATAAAGAGTTGTGTAAGACTTGTGGTAATTTACTAAGTAGAAAAGTATATAAAAACAAGCTTATATGATTAACTATAAACAAGATACAAAGGGGCTGTTTTGATTCGTGTATGGTGACAGCCCTATCATGTTTTATAAATATAGTACGCCTTATGACGATTCCAAAAAGGTAAGAAACTCAAAAAACGGATTAATAACGAAGAAGATACGATAAAAACACGATTTACGTTAATACCGGTTTTATAAAATAAACTTTATAAAAGCAAGTTATAAAATACTTCTAAAACAGAAAGTTTAGTATTTTTCACAGATTTTACATACTTTTAGGATTTCAAAATGATAAGAATCGAAAATTTCAATTAATAACGAAAGAGTTATGAATTTCGCAAGTTTACGATAATTAACACTTTTATAAAATAAATTTTATAAAAAGTTAATGTTCATGATAGAAACATTTATTTTTTTAAACCTCATAAATAAATAGATCTTTCTATTACGAGAACGTGCTCGAAAGAATTACTAAAAACGAAGCTAAAACGAATAAAATACGACGTTTACGATAATTAAAGTTTATAAAAGTAATTTTATAAATTATGAACAATAAAAATTATTATTCATCAGCAGACCCCAGTTTATAAAAATGTGATAATTTTAATAACGAATACGTGCTTGAAGGAATCGCTAAAATCGGGATTAAAACAAATAAGTTTTTACATTTACGGGTTTTACGACAATTAAATTTATAAAACGTCATGAACAGTAAAAGTACTGTTCATCAGAAGGTTATAAAATATAAAAATGTAATATTTGGATATATCATCTTAATACTAAGACGTGGACGTAAGAAACGCGAGAAACGGGTTTAAAACGAGAAAGTTATGCTAGTTTTTCTAAAACGATAATTATAAACGTTTTCGCTTTATAACAATGATTTACAAATTACAAATAGATGGTGATGAGCTATATAGGATTGTGTACGATATTAGTTATCGAAGTGCATGGTACTTATATGACCTATAATTGTTTAGGTTGCATTCGGGCGTTTTAGTGACGCATTTTTCACTTGTGAAGTATATTATTGATTAACTCACTCGAGGTGAGTTTATAGCCTCATGTTTTACATTTTATAATGATTTGCAAGTTTTGGGTGAGAACATGCTTGTTTAACAATTGAACGCAAGTGGACATTTTTATATATCGATTTTGTTTTGCCTAAGTAGCTTGAACCCAATATGCCTGGTATCATGAACTGTTAATTTCTAGATTGGAAGCACGAGTATTATAAATAGATCTATTTGTGATTGACCTCCCCATTCGGGTGACTAGCTATCACCAGGAATGAACGTTATAGTATGTCGAATCTGGGATGTTTCGGGTTGAACATCATCATGGGCAATGTAGGCAATATTTATATATATTGTATTCATATATGTCTAGCTTCAGTGTCATGAACTTAGAAAAACAAAATGCCAAAATTTTGTGACGAGTGCATAGGTTGCATAATCACGGGGAAATCTTGCGATTCTGTTTTATACAAATATAAACCTATGAATTCACCAACTTTATGTTGACCGTTTTAAGCATGTTTTTTTCAGGATTACAAGGTACAATGATACATTAGTGGTCTATATTTTTGGAAACATGGCTATAAAGATTCAAGTGTATTGCAATTGGGGAATGTTATTATGAAGTAACGCTCCCGGATACATTATTCCTGTGCGACCTATTTTTGGGGGTGTTACAAGACATGTTTTGAAAAAAATTTAAACTCTCGCTCGAACTTCATTTATACACCCGTGTCAATATTAATCAACATTTCTAGGTGCGTAAATGTTATCAATTTATGAGAGACATGTCGGAGAAGATTCTGAAATTTTTGATTTTTTATTTTGATTCTATAGGTTTTATATTTATATTTTTTGCTTTTCTGATAAATATATATAAATAATTACAGTGATTTTGCACGACATTCAAGCTCATATGGAGACAAACTGCGCATACCAAGGTGACAAACCAAATAGTTAAACCTATCCACTAGAAGGGCTTTGGTAAAGAGATCAGCCAATTGGTAATCAGTCTTGACAAAATACAGCTCAATTGTACCCTTTTCCACGTGTTCCTTGATGAAATGGTAGCGGACTATGATGTGTTTGGTTCTTGAGTATTAGACCGGGTTGCAGGATATAGCTATGGCCGACTTTGAATCACAATAGATAGGAATCTTGTTAAAGTGAAAGCCATAATCCGTTAATTGTGTTTGCATCTAAAGAACTTGAGCACAACATACGAATAGAGACACATATTCTCCTTTCGCGGTTGACAGCTCTGTACAATCTTGTTTTTTCGAGGACCAGCTCACCAACTTTTCGCTTAAGAATTGAGTTCCACCGGAAGTACTCTTGAAGGAGTCTCAACATCCTGCATTATCGGCATCTAAAAATTTAGTTAGTTCAAAACCATAATCGTTCATATAACAGAGGCCCATATTGACTGTTCCCTAGAGATAACGAAAGGTCCTTTTAACTTCCTTGAAGTGTTTGTCGGTAGGCTGAGCTTGGTATCGACCACATAAACAAGTAGCATGTACAATATTCGATCTGTTTGACGTAAGATACATTAGGGCACCAATCATGCTACGATATTTCATTGCATCGACTAGAGTCCCATTCTTATCAAGGTCAAGTTTGTCTTTGATCTCCATTAGAGTACTAATGGACTCACAAGTTTCTGTTCCATATTTTTTAAGGATTTCAACACATAGTTAGACTGGTTTCTGAAGATACCATGGGGGGATTGGTTAACTTGTAAACCAAGGAAAAACATCATTTCCCCCATTATTGACTTTTCAAATCGGCTTTTCATAAGGTTAGAAAATAATTGGGTATATCTATGGTTTTTAGAACCAAAAATAATATCATCTTCATAGACCTGTACCCCTAACATGTCGTCATCGAAGTGTCATATAAACAGCGTTAGATTAATGGTTCCTTTGTTGAAGTGATTCTATAGGAAAAACTTTGACAATTCATCATACTATGCCCTCGGTGCTTGCTTTAACCTATAGAGTGCCTTCTTTAGCTTGTAGATATGGCTTGGATGATCAGCATCGATGAAACCTTCAGGTTGACACACGTACATGTCTTCTTGTAACGAACCATGCAAGAAAGAAGTTTTCACGTCTATTTGGAATACGATGAATGATTTATGTGTAGTGTAGGCCAATAGTATCCTGATAGCTTCCATCCTTGAAACCGGAGCGAAGGATTCTTCGAAATTGATTCCTTCCTCTTGACTGTACATTCTTATAACCAGACGAGTCTTGGGTATAATAACCGTGTTCTCTTCATCATGCTTGTTTTTAAATAGCTATTTTAAAGTAAGGGTTTTATGTTATCTGGAGCAGGAACAAACACCCATACATCTAGCTTTTTGAATTGGAGAACATCTTCTTGCATTGAGTCAATTCATGTAGGGTCGGTCATAGCCTCTTTGACATTTCTTGGTTCCATAATGCTCACAGTAAGTGCGTATATGCACATTTCTCCATCAGTTCGTAACTGTTTTCTTGGCAAAACTGGTCGTAAGGGTTCTCCTATCAATTGTTCCAAGGGATAATCCTTAGTCTATTGATAATCATGTTGGTATGGTTGATAAAATGTATGCATGTCTAATGGATCCACATATTGTGAAGATAATGATTATTCAACACTTGTGGATGGTTGAGCAAAAGGATTGATAAACGTATTCTCATTGAACATATCATTTGGAACATTTTCAGCAACTTTTTTATTTTGGTGTTGTAATTGATCATCTTGTAGCTGATAATGTTGTTGTTTTTGAGGCTCGTTAACATCCTATGAAGTGTTTTGAAATATTTGCAGCGTATGAAGATGAATTTGTTAGTGTCGGTGCGGTGTCTGCTGTTGTTGTTGATGGAGTTGGAGTCTGAAGAACTTGATTTGTAGGAGCAGCAAGAGCAGTTCTTGGAGATACTGACGGTTGACCACCAATATAATCATCATATATTGCTTCAAACAATAGATCTAATTCACATTCAGTTAGTTTTTTAGATGTTATTGTTGGCAGAGCATAAGTAAGAGTCCTGAACTGATTTGTCCATAAGTTATTCCTTGAAACTCGGGTTTTAAACTGCGTTGTGTAAAAGCCATAGGTGAAAGCTCATCAAATGTGACATTCATTGTCTCCATCATTTTCTTTGTACTTCGGTTGTATACTCTGTAAGCACAAGTATTAGCAGAATAACCAATGAAAAAGCCAATATCACCTTTCGAACCAAGCTTCCTAATATCCTCACGGTCATTCTTGGGGTAACAGAGAGCCCCAAATACATGAGGAAATAAGATATTCAATTTTCTATCATTAATAAGCTCATATGGTGTTTGATAGCCTATCAAATCACATGAAAACCCATAAGAATCTTAGAGAGAGAAAGAGCTAGAGAGAGAAAGAGTAAAAAGAAAAGTTGAAGGCTTTCATAGAAGAGAAAAATAAGAACCAACACCCTCCTAACATGCTAGGAGGGTAGGCTTTATAGTACAAGGAATATGGACTCCCTATTTGAGACGTGTAGGCTTCTTGGGCCAAACAAATAGGCTTTAGCCTAACACCTATGCCCAATTAGCTTAGATTAATTCTCGTAAACTATGTTTTCCTATACAAGGCTCGAAAATATATAATGACCATCACTTTACATAAAAACACGGCTAATAATCTCCCTTTAAGTGGTGGTTATTGCAATTGTGGCTTTACTTCTTATGACGTCTTGAATCTTGGAGCCTTGTGTTCTTGGGAATTCTTTTAAAGTTCCTTTTGCATGCTTGTGATCTTGGATCTTGATCTTTGACTTGATATCTTTTAACTTAATCTTGATATCTTGGTCTTTAGCCTTGATTTATCTTGACTCCTGAGATCTTTAAATCTTTATCCTAAAATCTTATGCCATCTTGCGATCTTGTATCTCTACCTACATGCTCATTATCTTGAAAGCTTGCTAACAATCCCCCTCAAAATTGATCTTTTACTTAATCTTATACTTGATTTGCTTGCAATATTATCATTGATGTTATTTGAAGAAGTTCTGGTATATCATAGTTCGCGGAAGACTTTGAAACATGTACTTGAGCTTTCATCATGTATTTATCTTTGTCAATTGATCATGAGCATGTGGTAGTGAATCTTGACTCGTCATGGACTAGATTATGCTACCGTCGAGAAAACCTACATGTATAAGTTAGTGATAAACAACATATATGGACGAAAGTGTCTTTGTTACTGCGTCAAATACGATTGTTATAACTATGCTTCCTCGTTAATCAGTATAAATACTGCCTGTGATCAGGTAGAATTCAAAAGAATCTCATTTACAAGGTTTTGCAGCTGCACTAGCCGTTCTCGTTACCGAAGCATCTCAAAGTAGACAACACGGTAAGAGTGAATTATATAGTTACTATCTATCTGATTGAGTCGTCAATTCATTTACTGGACCAAAATAGATATCTAGTTGACACAAGCTTGATTCATATAAAATCTTTCATGTCACCTACTACAGAGCTATTTGATGTTGACTCTAGAAGGATTTCCATCGTCACTGTGAATACTAAAGAGTATCACTATGATATTCTAGCAAATATCACAAGGATAATGCGTAGGACTCTTGTACAAGTTGTTTTCTTGATGATGAACAACAATTGTATATTGGAATTTGTGTCCTATTGAGATTTTTGATTGATCTCGTTGGCTCTAGACTCTATATGTGCACTTTTGTTATTTGGTGATCGAAGGCTGGAGCGGACTGCCGCCTTTTCAATATCAACGATCTCAAAATGAGAAAGCCGATATAAGCGTGTTGATCTTCGTAAGAAATATAACAAACTTCTTTTGAGATAAGCCTGAGTAGCTGGGATGGGTTGTGCATTACATCACTGGATTTATGATGACTTGTCTTCAATACCAGAATCATCTTTGTGATTACTGATAGATTATGTATTGACTCGGTTTCTACTTAAGGTTGTATGGAGGGCTTCTTTCTTTACACCCTTTATCCTTACATTTCTTTTTAATTCTTCAACCCCTTCAATGTTATTCCAACGCGTCCTCATTATCACCATTTGGGTTTGTTCCGATGATAACTCATGCCTTGGATAACATTCTTTCCAATCTCACTTTACTCCCCTTTTTTCAATCATACCTAAGGACTTCTATTCTATCTAATTGAGTGTCCCTGGGTAGATCCCTCCGGTTCTGACTGGATCATGGAACAAAATACCTATTCTTAACCGCCTTATAACACCGTAAGAAACAACAGTTGGTCGGTCTTGGGTATTTTCATAGTAGCCATAAAACTATTGAAAAAGCAATCAACGTGTTTGAGAAATCATTTATAACACATTGAGAGTTTTCTAAATCACCAAAAAGCTCCCCTACACATATGCATCATATTATGAAAGAGTTTTGCACATGCGGGGATGGGAACACACTTATATTCAAGAGATCTTATCTGATATTAAGCAATATTGATCACATTTTAATCACTATTCTCCCCCTTAAAAATTGCTTATGTGGTGACAATTTTTGAATTAACAAGTATATTAAAATACAAGTTAATGTACGGTGATCCACTTTTAAACTAACCAAACAATTGGAGAACAGGAATGCATGTCGAATGAACTAATATCAAAATTTATACTCCCCCTCAATGATAGATTACAGTGAAAACTTAGAGTGAGAATTTGTTAAGCACACAATTTTAAAAGATTTTGAATATTTCATTTGAAAATATCTTGAAAGAATTATGCTCAACGAGAAAATATGTGAGATATATCTGATTGAACATCATTTTCCTTAGAACTTCTCTTGAGCATTCAAAACTTTAAATGTTTATATGACTCTGCTCAAGACCGAGAAGATATGAACTTCCCGTTGTTTAGGAATAATGTGCATAAATGAACATTTTCCTTTCTTTGAGGACCGAGTCTTAAGCTGACATTTACTTAGAAGTCGTAGAGAAAATTTGAATAGACATGTTTTGAATTTTTTTTGAAACTTTAGCTCGAACTTCATTTATACAACCCGTGTTAATATTAATCAACATTTCTAGGTGCGTAAATGATATCAATTGTTGATCCCTATAGAATAGATCATTAATCCCTTATCTTGTATAAGGTACAGTTATGCAAGATAAATCTAACACAACTATAGTAGAAACTTTGATTGTAAATATCAAAGACTATGCGGAATCTAGTCAATGATACTACGAAGAATTACAATGAAACAGTAATAAATAATAACAAACAATTTACTAAACTTTTAGCCTTAATATAAAACAAACGCTCTTAATTGTGTTAGGGTTTACAAAACCTTGAAGCTACGAATAACACTTTTCTAGATATCTGAATTGATAAAAAAAAATTGGGTACATAGAACTCTATACCCTAAGACCTCTTTTTATACACCAAGGAGTCCTAACAGGCTTAAAATATTTTCCTAAGTTATCATGATCTTCTAAGCAAATAACTTATACATATCTTTTACCTAAATATCTCATACTTATCCCGTAAGTAATCTTGATAAAAAATCTTCATCTTTATCCTTTCTCTTCTCTTTATCCTTCTGACAGTAAAAACTCTTCTGGCAGTTGTAATCTTTTAGCAGTTGTGACTAGCAATATTAACTTTTATACCAGCAGCACTAACTGTGTACAAGCAGTAGTAACTACTTAGAATATTTTCTTCATTCTTCATTAGCAGTACTATGTTACACTAGCAGTACTAACTTTATGCTAACAGTTGTAACTTTACTCAAGCAGTACTAACATATACTAGCAGTATTAAGTTACACTAACAATAGTAAGTTTTATACTAGCAGTATTAACTACTTAGTAGTATTTCTTCTAAGTCTCTGAGCAGTCTTAACTTCCATTAGCAATAGTAATATATACTAGCAGTGGTAACTGGCAGTACTAACTACTTAGCATATTTTTCACTAATATGACTAACAGCACTAAGTTATGCTTAGCAGCATTAACTCTAACCTTAGCAGCAGTAACTTCCAAACAGCTTCAAAAAGTCTTTTAATCCAAACAATCCTCTCCTAAGCTTGATGTTCATCTTCTGAATCTTCAAGTTTCTTGATTAAAAGCTTTATCTTTACTAGGAGGTTGTATTCAAACACTTCTATGATTCTTTTGTTGTTTAATCATGAGTTTGAGAAGTTGATAACACATTTCATTCCAGTAGTCATCTTGAAGCTTTTTGTTGAGCATATCTGTGATTGTTGCAGGTGTAAGTGGATATCTCTTCTCTACTAGCATAAAGATATGCAGATTTTGAAATCTCACAAAATGCACTCCACATGAAGAAAATAGCTTCCAAACTGTCACTTTGTGACCTTGTGGATTTCTCCACACTTCACTCTCTACATCAGGCTCAAACATTACTTTCAAATCACCCCACAACACTCTTTCATATCCTTCCTCTGGCCTTGTATTTCCATGTTTAGCTTTGACCAACTTCCAGAGGGTTTCCAAGTCTTCTCTGTCAATATTTTAGAGCATCTGAATCATTGATGAGTACATCTTTGAAAACTTCTCCGTCTTATGGATTTGAAAAGTATCCCATCTTTCCTTCTTTGATGATTTTCCAGTCAACAATGATTGGAGGCTTAGTGGCTAGAGGTATAGCATCAATTGCTACCTCATCATCAGGAACTATCTCCATATGCTTTTTCATCTCTGCCTCATCATCTACTTCATCTTCTACATTCTCATCTAACTTTTTCTTCTTTAAATTTTCAGATTCAAGTTCTTCTCCTTCTCTTTTAGAACTTCCTTCTGTTCTTGTCTCACTGCCTTTCACCAACTCTGTATCCATGTCTACAAATGTGTTTACTCTTTTCATTTCTTTGTCAAATAACATCTGAATATCCTCAAAGCTTTTGATCTTTAATTGATTGTGCTTGTATCTAGCCATGTTTTTTAGATAGGTAGACATTGTACTTCTCTTTTGAGCCTTAGTTGGTGGTTTTCTTCTCTGCTCTTCTGCTCTAAGTCTTGCAAAATGCTTCATCCTTTTATTCATGAGCTCCACAAACAATTTGACTTTTCTTCAATAGTCAATTCTCCTTGCTCTTCTGCCTGTAATCTTGCAGCTAGCTCATAATCTACATCCATCATAGCTTGAACATTATCCCATTCAGCAATGTTTACATCTTCTTCTCTTTGTCTTGCAAGCTTTTCTTCTTCTTTCAATTTAGCATCTAATTAAGCTTGAAGTTTTTAAGCAACCTCCTTATCAAACATAATCTGATCTTTCTTCTTTAAAGGTTTTTCAGGCTCAACCATTTTTGCATTGCCTTTGTCTTTAGCCTGTGGAAGTTGTGATGGTTGTGAAGGTTATGTTGTTGTTGTAAATTTACTTGGCTCTTGAACTACAACCCCTCTATCCTTGGGTCTTGTAATAGCAGTTGTAGTTGTTGTAGCAGTAGTTGTAACAGCCTCAGGTTTAGCTACTTTGATTTCTATTAAGGTATGAGCCAGAGTCAATTCGTCAACAGTTGTTGTTGTAGCAACTTCAGCAGTTTTAACTTCCTTCTCAACTACATCCTGTTCTGCAAACACTTCTTCACCATCAAGAATACATGTATCAAACATTTCTTCATCATTCCTCCCCTGAGTCTCATCAACCAAAGTAACCTCTACATCAGCATCAATATCAGGTATTTTCCTCCCCTGTTTGGATGCATTCTTTTGAGCACCCAAACCTTCATCTTTAGAGGAAACAACTTATGCAGATCTACCAACTTTGAATAATCTTTTCATCCCTAGAGGTTTTGACTTCCTTTTCCCTTCCAGCTTCTTGACTCTCTTTTTCAATTCAGTAATCTCTTCAGCTTAAGAGGTCTTTGTGATCTCCAAGTCAAGAATTCTTTGTGATAAGCTGGTACAAAGTTCCATTAATTTATTTAGTTTAAGTCTATCCTTACCAGTGAGGAGTGGATCATTGGAATGTGTAGGTACACTTGCCACATTTTCAGTATCATCAGTTACAGGTTCTGTAGGACCACTAAGTTGAGGATCCTCAGTGTCTTTCCTCTGTTTCCTTCTAGACTGTTTCTTCTGGGATTTAGAGGTTAATGGTTAAGTGGTAGTAGGTGTATGATGGGAATCAGTTGGTATCTCTAAACATTCACCTACTTGTTCTTGTGCTAGAACAATCATGGTTGGAAATAAAGGTGTGTCCCTACCAGAAAAGTCTTTTCCCTGCCTCTTCATGTTAGCAAAGACCTTCTTAGTGTGAGAAGGTGAAACATAAATCTTTTTATGTTTAAACATTCTTTCAACTTGTTTATCTAGGAACACTTGCACAAACCTTGGATACATTAGAAATTTAACCCCACCCTCCAAGTTCTTTACCATACTATCAAAAATGTACTCGGAAAAGTTGAATTTTTAGTTTGTGGCAAGACAGATGACAGTAGAGTCCATAGTGCTACTAAATTCATTACAAACAGTAGTCTTAGCACTAAGGCATTGAAGAATTGTATGGATAAGAAATTTCCATTAAGGTGAAAAGAAAGCTTTATAGAATGTAAGCTTTTATGTAAGAGTTTCATACCCTATGAGTGTCAGCTATTCAAAAATTGTAGCATTTGGAAGACATTCAGTACCTTCAGCATCTTCTAATTGAAGATCACTTCTTACATATGTCTCAGTGATGATCACCTTCTTCTTATCCACTAGGGCTTGTTACTGCACTTCTCCATTAACAGTTTTCACCTTTACAGTAGCCCATAATTGCTCAATACATGAAGTATAGATTGTGGGATTAACCGTTAACGCGTATTTAATAGGACGTGATTTCAAAAAATCTACAATTTGCTAGAATCCATCACTTTTAGTGGGTTTATCTAAGAATGCGACCATGTTGTGTGAACTAGCGAACTTTAGGGCAGCCATTGAAGTTGGGTTTTAATGATTAACAATGAAATTAAGTTAAGGTTTATGATTAGAGGGTATAACAAAGATTGGAATGGATTAAGTGATTGAAAGAAACCCTCAATCGAAGTATTTATGAAATCACCCTCAACAACATTAACTTGAACTAGTAGTACTAAGTTAAGCCTAATAACATTAACTGACACAACAGTAGCCCATCAATAGTAAGTTATGCTTGGCAGCATTAACTTATCCAGCAGTAGTAAGTTTATGCCTAACATCATTAACTAACACTGGCAGTAGTAAGTGTATGCCTAGCAGCATTAACTTTGAGTCACCATCATTAACTCTAATTTCGTTCCAAAAAGCATTTCCATCATCAATTTTGATTCTCACAAGCTCTCTTTCTGTTTTTATTCTCACTATATCTCTCAATTCCTTTTCTCACCAATTCACTCTATCTGTTTTTATATCACACAGCTCTTTTTCTGTTTTTATTCTCACTATATCTCTCAATTCTTTTTCTCACTGAATCACTCTGTCTGTTTTTATGTCACACATCTCTCTTTCTATTTTTTATTCTCACCAATTCTCTCAATTCTTTTTTGCTCACAAAGTCACTCTTTCTATTTTTAGTTCACACATCTATCTTTCTATTTTTATGCTCACCAATTTCTCTCATTTCTTTTAGCTCACAAAGTTACTCTTTCTATTTTTAGTTCACACATCTCTCTTTCTGTTTTTATGCTCACCAATTTCTCTCAATACTCACAATATTAATTATAACAAACAGTAGTAAGTATAACTAACAGCATTAACATAATAGTATTAAGTATAACTAGCAGCACTAATTATACTTACCAGTAGAAAGTTAGCCCAATAGCAGGAACTTGATTTTCATCATTAGCAGCTTTTTCATCCCATTTAAATCATCATTTGTTGTATAATCTGTTGTATATGAACACAATTAACCTCCTCTCAATCAATACTTCAGAGGTTAAGCATTCTAATACTTGCAATCAGATATTGAAATCTACTAACATCAAATGCTTTTGTAAGCAAATCTGCAACATTCTGATCTATGTGAATCTTTATCATCTGAATAAGCTTCTTCTCATTGGAATCTCTGATAAAGTGATGCCTTATCTCAATGTGCTTTGTCTTTGAGTGAAAAATAGGGTTCTTCACTATGCAGATAGTACTCTTACTATCAATATGAATCTTAGTCTGCATAAAGTTATATCCATAATCCAGCAATTGATTTTGGATCCAGAGCACCTGTCCACAGCAATTGGAGAAGCTATATACTCATCTTCAGTTATTGAATTATCAACCACAGTCTGCTTCTTGCATTGCCATGAAATCAATCTACATCCTAGGAATTGACAACCTCTTGTTGTGGACTTCATATCTAAGCTTGCTCCTGCATAGCCACTGTCAGGATATGCCACCAAATCAAAAGGTGAATCCTTAGGATACCAAAGGCTCAATATAGGTTGACCTTTTAAGTATCTAAAGATCCTTTTCACAGTATGAAGATGTGAGCTTTTAGGTTTGACTTGGAATCTTATGCAAGCACATACTGCAAACATAATATCAGGCCTTGAAGAAGTTAGATACATCAATGAACCAATCATTGATCTATATAAATGTTCATCTACATCTTCACCATCTGCATCTTTGAGCAAAGCCTTTTGAGTTTCCATAGGTGTTTTTGCTGTCTCGACATCACTAAAACCAAACTTGTTCAAAATCTCATTGACATACTTCTCTTGACTAATGAAAATCCCATCCTCCTTCTGCTTCACTTGCAGACGTAATAAAAATGTGAGCTCTCCTATAGAACTCACATGGAACTTCTTATGCATCATCTTCTCAAACTCAGTACACATCTTCTTCCTTGTAGACCCAAAAATGATATCATCAACATATACTTGAACTAACAGAATATCACTTTTGTCCCTTTTGATAAACAAAGTCTTGTCTATCTTTCCTCTCTAAAACCCATTGTCTAACAAATAAGTTGACAAGGTTTCATACCAAGCTCTGGGAGCTTCATGCAATCCATAAAGTGCCTTTTCTACTTTGTTTACTCTGTCAGGGAAGTCTGGATCTTCAAATCCTGGTGGTTGACAAACGTAGACTTCCTCTTTAATCTTTCCATATAGAAAAGCACTCTTGGCATTCATCTAATACACCACAATGTCTTTAAATGAGGCATAGGCTAAGAATAGCCTAATTGCTTCAATTCTAGCAACAGGAGAAAAAACCTCATCATAATCAATTCCTTCCTCTTGTGTGTATCCTTGTGCAACCAATCTTGCTTTATTCTTAATCACAATGCCTTTTTCATCTTTCTTGTTTCTGTACACCCATTTAGTACCAATGGCCCTTCTGCCATTAGGTAAATCCACCAAGGTCCAAACCTGTTGTAACTTGAACTGTAGAAGCTCCTCTTGCATAGCTTCTATCCAGCTTGGATCTTTTAATGATTGAATTACCTTCTTGGGCTCTTCTTATGATAAGAAACATGCAAACATATAATTCTAAAAGTCTTTATGGTTGGTCCTCTGCTGCACTGAACTAAACATAGCTTGTTCAATCACACTCTTTGTCATCCTTCTGGTTTGAGGTGCTGAATATATGTCACCAATGATTTGTTCAACTGGATGATCCTTGTGAATTCGGGTTGTTGGAATAGGATTGACAGGGATATGTGTATCTAAACTGTTTATGTCAACCTCTGCACCAACATCTTCATCATCATGATCTAAATAGACAATTTCTTCCAATTCAGGCATATTTGGATCATCATCACATCCATAGACTATATTTTCATCAACAGCATTATCCTCTAGGCCAGCAGTTCTAACAATTGGACTAATAGTATTAATAGTGTTAGTGCTGTTAACACTAGCATCCTTTTCTTGATTAATTCTTGGCTCCTCTGTACTTGGAACCTCACTATCTTCATTCCCTAGATCTTTAACATCTTTCTTTTCCTCATCCCCTGATGGTTTGAATCCAGTATCAGGAGAATCCTTTGATCTATAAGAGAATGGTGGATCTTGAATGGATAATGGTAGCAGTATGTAATCTTTGCTAGGTATTGTCTCCATTCTAGCTTTACCTCTATTATCACATGCTTTTATACCTGTACTACCATTAGATTGATTCCTTACAACAACTAGCTTATAGTTCATAGATTTTGTTAGTGCATCTAAATCAAAAAGCCAATTTGGTCCACTTCCTACGATATTAGGTGTATTCTCACTAAATTGAACATGCAGGTTCTCTTCTACAATCCTAGTTCTACTATTAAATACTCTGAATGCTTTGCTATTGGTAGAGTATCCTACAAAGAATCCTTCATTAGCCTTTCCATCAAATTTACCTAGGTGATCTATGGTATTAAGGATTGTAACAAGACACCCAAATGCTCTCATAACACCCTATTTTGGACATAACAAGCAGTATTAACTACTTCAGCCTAAAAAGTTATTGGCAATTTTGAATCAGCTAGCATAGTCCTAGCAACCTCTATTAGTGTCCTATTTTTCATTTCTGTTACTCCATTTTGTTGTGGAGTCCTAGCAATACTAAATTCCCTCTTAATACCCTTCATTCCACAGAACTGATTCATGACCCTATTCTTGAATTCAGTCCCATTGTCACATCTAATCACTTTCACCCTAAGGTCTATTAGATTTTCTATGCCTGTTATGAATGTTTTAAGGATTTCACTAGTTTCATTCTTAGTAGCTAAAAAAAACCCAACTAAACCTACTAAAGTCATATGTGACAACTAGGTAATATATCTTTTTCATTAAACTCTTTACAAATGTTGGGCTAAATAGGTCCATGTGCAACATTTGTAATGGTTGGCTGATTGAACTGATAGTTTTAGACTTACAAGAAGCTCTGTGTTGCTTTCCCTTCTGACAAGCGACACAAGTTTGATTAATTTCAAAAAGTTTTGAAGGTAGACCTCTTACAAGGTTTCCCTTTACTAGTTTATTCATTATTTTGAAATTTACATGTCCAAGTCTCCTATGCCAAAGATTAGATTCATTTGGTGTGGCTTTTGCAAAGAGACAAGTGAGACCTCCTTAAGGAACAACATTCTTTAAATCAACACGGTACATGTTATCCTTTCTAGGAACTTTAATCAAGACATGACTTTCATCTGTTAACTTAAAGTCTAGAGACAGAATAAGACATGCAGTATCAGTAAAAAGAACACTATTCTTCTTGTCACACATTTGTGAGACACTAAAGAGGTTAAACTTTAGTTCCGTTACAAAATACACATCTTCAAAATCTAATTTACCAATTCTTATTTTACCTTTCCTAGTAATTTTCCCTCATTTGGAATTACCTCCAAAGGCAACAAATCCTCCATTAATTTCTTCATAATCTGTAAGATAGGATCTATTTCCTGTCATGTGACTAGAGCATCCACTATCAATCACTCCTTTGTCCTTCAAATCTTGTTGTGGATTACCCTGCACATATTGGTAGGCGAATTAGTTTCTTTTGGAGACCCAAGCCATTACTGACTTGGATCTGCCTTATGCATCAATATAGTCAAATCTTTTAAAGGATATTGATGCACCATTATTTTTGGAGACATGGTCTAAGACTTTATTTTTTGGTCTCTAAACCCAACATGCTGAGGCCTTAATAGCATTTCCCTTATTTCCCTTAACAGCACTAAGAACTGCTTTTGGCCTAGCAGTATTAACTACTGCATTTGGCCTAGCAGCATTAACATTTTTATCATTAACAGTACTAACCCTCTTATTAAAATTACTATTATTAGCTACTGTTATTTTGTTAAAAGGCCTTCTAGCAGTTGAATGTGCATTATTAATAACATTTTTCATGGGTCTTGCATTATTCACTATTGTTCTTGGTTGAACAATATTAACTGGTCTTGCAGCATTAAGTGAAATTGGGCCAGACCTAGTTAAGACTGTTCTTGGAACCATGTTCCTTTTTGGACTGGGGTGAGTTAATTTAGAGAAATTATGTTTGTTTACCCTTTGAACATTGGTCCAAACTGGTTTTTCAAACCTTTGACTATTATACTAGTTATTGCAATCTTTCCCCAAATGTTCAAAACTACCACACACATGACAAGCTTTGTTGAATATCTCAAAATCATTCCCTAATTTTTGAGACATCTGCTGGTTCCAATTTCTCTTGTTTCCTTTAGGACTAGGTGTGCTTTGCCTATTTTTATCAACTGATGTGTTCCTAGGAGATTTTACTTGCTTAGTAGACATAACAAAGTTTATCTTAGCAAAACTAGGTTTATTAAACATCTCAACAGTTTTAATCTTAAGCATATCTTCTTACTCACTTTCAGACACCCAATCCTCAATAATTAGGGCTCTATCTTCTTTCCTAGCAGTCTTAGGTTTATTAGTTTTAATAGTAGGCTTTTCAACTACAGACTTACTAGCAGACTCATTCACATCAACAAAATCATCTAGACTAGGATAAACTAAATCAGATTTTGGTGGCATAAAATTCCCAGTATAAGGAGGTGGGACAGTATTATACTCTAATCCTATTTTACACTTATTCATTATTTGTCTGTCTAGAAATTTACTAAGGCATTTTGATGAATTTTCAAAATTTTGTACTGTAAGTTGAACCTCATCTTTTTCTTTTGTAACAAAATCTAACTTCCTTTGAAGCTCTGTAATATCTAAATCTCTTAAATAGATTTCACGTTTTAATAGTTTTATATCTTCCACATACACAAACTCATTTTTCTTAAAGACTAACAGTCTAGCTTCTATAGATTCTAAACCAAATTTATAAGAGACAACACTTATCCTAGCTGTTCTTAAGTCTTTAACTAATTGTTCATTTTGTTCTTTTAGATCTTTTACACATTCTAAACAAGATGAACAACAATTTGAGTCATTAGATACCTCAGAGTTTGTAGAAAAATTTGAACTTGTTAGAGAATAAGCCATGAGAGCAAAACTGGTTAGACCTTCTTCTGCTTGGTCACTCTAATCATAAAACGAGCATCCTTCGGACACCCCAAATCAGCCATGCGGCTGATAATACAACGAACACCAACCCCCACCCAAACACGCCCTATGTTGTGAACTGTTGAAACAATCAAAATACTTTTGTGGTGCAAAACTAAACTCACCCATTTCGGTGTAACTAAACCAATCAAACGCACCCCGGTTGTTTTACAAATCAAACCAAACACACCCTTCGGGGCTGTTTCCGCAGCCAAACCCGACACACCCCGGCTGTCCCGCAGCCAAACTCGACACACCCTATACCTATGTCATTACAACCAAACGTACCTCGGTTGTTTGACAGCCAAACAAACAAACAAACTTCCTTAGCCCGACTGACCTAAACCAAACAGCCCCCTTATGGGCTGTTTTAAATACCAAACGCACCCACCCTCGGGTGCGGCTGCTAAACCCAAACCGAAACCACCCTCGTGGTGGTTTGACCCGGACCAAGCCGAACGCACCCATGATGCATCACATAAACCGAACGCACCCTTTTGTGCGGACCCAGAACCAACGCGCCCTCTTTGGTGGTTATCTAAACCACACGCACCCTTGGGGTGGCGGTGGGTGGTGGTGGATGATGTAGGGGAGGAGATGGAGGTGATGGTGGCATTCGGTGGGGGGGGGGGGGTGATGACGATGATAATGATAATGGCAGCGGCGGCAGTAGGTGGTGGAGATGGTGGCGGCGCGTGACAGCGCGTGATGATGGGGATCGGGTAGATCCGGTAATAAAGATTATTTTTGGAGTTGGCCGGAAAAGTCCGCCGGAAAAGTTTTCCGGCGGCGGCAGCGAGGCGGTGGTGGTGGCCGGAGGCGGTGCCGGCGGCGGCTGGTGGTGGCCGGATATTTGGAGAGGGAGAGAGAGGATTTGTATATGTATGTGTTATGTTTTTATAAAAATGAAATGAAAAGTTAATAAAATTTTATTTATAGTAAAAATTTAAAACAAAGTGACAAGGATACAATAGTTCAGGGGTCCTAGTGTAAATTTTTCCCAGGGACCTAAAGTGTAACTTGTGAGTATTATTTTATAAAATAGTGGTTCGGGACTCGTTTGAACGACTTAACGGATGATTCAACGAACGAAACTTGCGCCATTGTTTTCTAAATCATTTTTCTGATAAAAATGAGTATTCACTCAACTAATTTTCGTAAACATTTTATAAAATTTATTTAAAACGTTTATTATTTATTTTGTATATTTCCGATAAACTTATCCATAAAATGATCCTTTTACTCGAATATTTGCGTCTTCAACAAACGTCACTGAATAAAATGTTAAATAATTTATTAAATATTCTTATTTAATAAAACGTGATAATTAAATGTAATTTAATTATTTTTGTGCCGGTACTCGTTCTTGATTCTAAAATCTTGCGAGGGCATTTCAGTCACCTTCTGACTGTTTTCGGGTCTCGGTCAAAACTAAAAAGTTGTCATGAATGTCGTTTTACATCAAATTGCTTTAGAGTCCGAATAATGAAAACGTGATTTAGCTGCTCGTTTTTGATAAATCAACCTAGGAATAACATATATCTCCTTTAAATATGTTCCGAAAAATTACCGGTTACGCGGTAATCGCTTTTATGTGAAAATAAAAGACCAAAAGTTAAAAAGTCAAGTCAGACTAGACATGTGTTTGTATTTGTTTAAACATGTATTTGCTGATTTTGTGATTTCTTAAAGCTTTATTTTTTTGGGATGTGATGATGTTTTAAGTTTTCTTTTTTTCTTATTAGTGGTTGTACGAAATGGTAGGATGGTTGGGTGTGATGTGGTTGTCATAGCATGTTTTAGATTTCTTTGTATGACATGTGTATGATTTGTGGTCATTGGTGCCGATTTGATAAATGTTTTTGTAAATCTAATTTATATAGTGGTTGTTTGGTTGTAATGATGTTTGTTAGGATTCTAAAATGTGGCAACATTATCGGAATTATATTAGTTTATAGATAGGCTCATATGCAAGGACTAGTATTGTATATTATGTAAACTAAGGCATATGAGAGCCTATAAATATCCCTCTATAATTTCATGGAGGGGTGATACTCTTATTGTATGTGTAACATAACCTTCCTTTATTAGTAAAACACATACTCTCTCTATAATATCTAATTCATTTTTTGAGCATCCACGACCTCCAGATCTCGTGTATCTTTGATTCCTAACAGTGCTATCAGAGTTCCAGAGGTGAAATCGTGGAGGTTTGTATTGAAAAATTTGATTTCGTGTGATTTTTAAGCAAAAATGAAATCACTTTTATAAACCAAGTTCGTGTTTATTTTAATAGTTCAAAATGAATTTATCTACATTGTTGATACACAAAACATTTGTACTTATGTTATTAACATGTAATTGAGTTCATCTTTACCAAAAAATGATATTCATGAATTCGTTTATTTAAAGGTTACAAAAAGTGAGTTCGTTGTATACGGTTTTTGGTACAAAAATCGCTTCAAACAAGTGCATGGATCATCAAGTTATTGTTTTTATGAAAGATTCATGAATTATGTATGTTATTACACAAAGTTATGGATTGAAAAACATCGAATTGGTTAGTTTTTTGATTGTTTTTATGTTTGGCGTGAACTTGCTTAAAAGCGAGATCTAGGATTCTAACAAAAAAGTGAATTCACTTCTAACAGAAAAGCAAATTAGTCAATTCGCTTTCGTGGGTTTCAAAAAGCGAGTTGCCTAGACGAGTTGAAAAAGAGAATTCACAAAAAGCGAGTTAATTCCAATGTTAAAAAGCAAACTCATGAAAAGCGAATTAGGGAAAAGCAAGGGTTTCTTTAGATAAAAAGCGAGTTGAGTAGCTGTTTTAAGCTAGTTAGGGTTTGAGGTTAATATAGTAATTTATAAAGTTTATTTTAACACTTACCTTAAGTGATATCCTAAACCTTAGTTCCAAATTACAAACCCTAACTTCCTGAAACGCCTCAGAGATATTTGGTTTTACATTCTTATGACACTTAACCAAAATCACAAACCATTATATCATTTCAAAACAAATTCCACACCTTCGCCTAAACGATCCTTATTAAAGATTCACTTAAAAAATTTAAAAGGTTAATTTTGGGATTTAACTGCAAGAAATGTCTACGAGGTTGATTCATTATCACTTATTTGAAGTTAAAGTGGGATTTCAAGGTATGTGTACTTATTATATCTTTATGTCGGGGTTGGTTGGATGCATAACTTTAAAGATAACTTGTTCGAGCTTTTAACCGATGAATGATTAAGACTTGTGTTATCTAGTTATAACTAATGTAAGGAGTTGCATTCTAGTGCTTACAGTGTATCGCTATCACTTAAAGGAGTTATATTGTAGTACTCAGTGTCACACCTTGTGAATAGTTCAAGAGGTGATGTACTACGTATACTTCATGGTTGGTTGCTTGAGGAGTATAAAGTACTTAGGGATTCAACAACACGAATTCTCTACACCGTTGTTTAATCAACATTAGAACAGGTGATTAGTCACAAGTTTTGGTTATTTTATTTCAGTCTCAAGTTCGTTATACTATGTTTTCTCTATCTGTAGTCATTACAAAAAGCCGACACAATTGATAAGAGGTTGGGGATGAATTAGTCAGAGGGGTAAATAGTTGAGATATTTTATCGGCATTTGATTCTTACAAGATAATTTTTGAGCTTAACCGGATTAATGATGCATTACATAAGATCGAGCAGTCGGGCATACACCATTTTATGATGATTCAGATAGCTCGCAACCATTAGGGGGGGGGGGGAAGAAATGGTGTACTTGCTATTTTTTCTCATTAGTTTTTGAAAGTTAAGTATTCAGCATACGTGAGAGGATGATGCTAATTTATTGCTTGTTCCTCTAAATGGATATACCACATTGAGTTTACTTACTATCTTGAGTCTTGCTGAAGGAGGTTGTAAGGCTCAAGAAACAAGCTTTGAATACTCATCCTCATTGAAGAAGTCAGGCAAGAAGCTTTTGTGTATGGTGTGGTTTCTAGACTCTCTTTACAAATTCTTCTACGCACTTAAATTGTTAGAGAGTTAGATGATTCTTAAAACTGCATCTAAGTTTTGAATCTGCTGAAGATGGTTGTGATGGTTGTAATGATGTTTGGAGTTGTCCTTTAGGGGGGGGGGGGGAATTTGTCACATGATTTATCTTGATTTAAGTTCTAGGTGTCAGTTTCGTAGGTGGTACTACTTGTGTTTTGTTTGACATGCTAGACAGGACATGCCTTATAACAACATATGAAATCAACATATGCTGTAATAATTTATATAAAAAGTTGTTGTTTTGGGCATATGACGCTTGTTTAGTGACGATATGAGTTGTATATAATCTCAAGTGCTATAAGGTGTATATTATTTGCATGAGGAGATGTGGAAGTGTGTTCGTATATATGTTCTTATATCTCTAGACAGATTTGTGATAGGTCGGATATGTGCTTATAAGTGGTGATTTTATATGGTTTGCTACATCTTATGTTTTATCTGATTTTTGGATATGAGGTTGTGTTTTTTTAAGCTTTACGATATCTGTTTAAAATATGATGTATACTCACATGTTTTTATTTGATCCTAAATCATGGCGTCAAGGTAGTATTGATGTTGTAATCATGGTAATTTTGTGTATGGCGTAGACAACGGTTTCCGACACACAGATCAGCGGCATCGCATGTATAGATTTTGCTTTTAACAGTAACACTTTACAATGTTAGGCATTAGTGTATGGCAATACAGTTTTTTTTGGTGACCATGGTTTTTGAACTTATGGCCGACTAATCCACGAGGTTTAAACCCACCGCCATACATACTCAAACCAGTTAAAGCCCTCCCTTTTTAGGACGTCGGCGTGACCACTTCAAGGTTGTTTGCACCTAGCAGGAATTGAACTTGAGACCTCTTACATTCTAGAGTGATAGTCATAACTCCCTTTTCCACTAAGCCACCCTTGAGTGGTTATGGCAATACACTTTTACATATACTTTATACGGTGTTTTTCTAAAGCTAATTTATACATTGATTGTTTCACTTTAATTCTTTGGTGGGCTATTTAGTCATGGTTTTGCTCCCATCTTGGTATCTGATTATAGCCATAAATGTTCTTGGTTCGATTGTGAATACACTATATATTTTGTGTTTAGGTTATCCAAGAAAGTTGGTTGTACGTGATATTGTTGAAGTGAGGATGATGAAATAAATTGGTATAAAATTTATATATGGCGCATCATTGGGCTACCTCCATCGGCCGCGGGATCTAGATGTTGAACATGTAACCAATAGGAGGTTTAGTGAAGAAGAGTGGGTTGGAAAAATGGGCGATAATAGGGCGGTGAAATAATAGTCATCTATTTTTAAGAGCAAATGGATCTCAATATGGTCATGTCTTAGAGAGAAAGCGGGGGTTTGATTGACCTGTCTATTTGGGATCGTTGTTGTATGCTAGTTATTGCTTTCATGGAATAATTATTTTACTTTTTTAATTTGAGGTGAGCATTATTTTACTGTAAACTTCCTACGAAGTTTGTATTGAAAAACCAAGTGTTTGTTCTTATGTGAGTTCCGGTATGATGTATGGCCTTGGTTTATTGACTAATTCACCTTAATGCTATCAAAAATACTTTAGACCTTTCACTGTAACTTTAGGGTGATACAGTTTTCCATGTATTGCATACGTTGTTTTTGTACATCTAATTTGGATAATAACTGTTTTCTATGATGAATCAGTAACCCAGTTGTAGCTGCGCTTTATAGCTATTCTAATGTCTAAGCAAAAAGCACACATATCCTGCCTCCATTTACCGAGCCATTGATCATTTTTTGATTTAGACTATCCATGATAAATCAAGTAGGCATACTAGCGTTGGTATAAATAATGGTTAATCACCCAAAATCCATCAACATATTCAGAGTTCATTGTTTTTTGATCGTTTGTAGAATCCTAGAGGCTTATTAACTATATGTTGTTATGTCCAAATTCATGTTTCCAGTTTTTAGTATATTTTTTTAATCGCGGATGTTTTGTGCATGTCATGGGAAAAGGTTCACATCACAAACACTTGCTCCAGCGCAGATGCAGGTTTTGGTTTTAACGTCGGTGGTCTGTGTATTGGCCGTTTATGGGACGCGTTATAGTTTCTAGTATACTTGATGTATTGTTTGTGTTAGACTAATTTATGTTGTGGTTGTATATCATTGATGGTTAAGAGACATGTTTAGTCTATGTTTTAATGTTATAAAAAATATGGCGCAACTGAAAATGAAAGTGTGCTTTTGTGGAAACCAAACATTCCTTAGATCGTTTAAGCTCAGGTTGTTTAGACCTTTATCTAGGATAATATCAATGTTCATAAGTTATAAAAACAAAGCGGAATAAGAACAAAAATATTGAACAAGGTTTTACCAAACATTCTCCACAGCCCCAATATTATTTGATCAAGATAATACGGTTACATCAATGAACTGTAACAGGGATCAAAGATCCTTGAGGCTACACCTCTATTATACTAGACGTCTACATTGATCCAGTGTACACACACACACTTTTCTGGATAATCCCTAAACCAGACTCCCTGCCTCTCTTTATAAACTAGAGAGGCTAGGGTTTACAATAAAAACCTAGCTTACATATTAAGCTAACCTAATATTACATCTTAAGTCCTTGTTGTTTCTTCTTTCTTCATTGTTGCATATAAGATTTTGTAATCATCAAATCAGAATTCCCAACAATCTTCCCCTATTTGATATTACAAAACAATCTTCATGAAAGAAACAATGCTTCCCCTTGACTTAAGATCTCCTTGAACATGCCACCATAATAATAAGCTGCAAATCATGAATCTTCTTCCCCTTTTTGTAATCATCCAATAGGGGTCTTGTGTAGATAAGCAACCTGTGAACACTTCCCCTCAAGTGGTGCATGTAGATGGTTAAATATGTGAACAATAAGCTTCCCCTGAAAAGTATATTAACCATCTCTTGAATCTTGAATTCTGTAGGCTCTTTGTAATGATCACTGATGAAGAAAACTAAGTATAACGTACTTGATGCTGAAGTAGAATAACCCAAACTTGTGTCTTATGTCTTGCACTATAATATGATAAGAACTCATAATCTTCTTCTTCGTTTTATGAGTAGACCTCGATCTCTTGATAAATCCGCATGCCTATACATGAGTCACTGACCACGTGATAGTAAATACCTGTGAGTACTACAATGTATCTCCTTACATCAGGTAAAAACTAGTTTTATCAAGTCTTCATCATAAACCGTATATAACCAAACAAGTTATCTCCAAGACCAAAAGATATAATAAGAACACAAACCCGTGAAAATCCACTTCATCTTCAAATAAATGATAAGTAATCCTCTTCGTAACCAATTAAACAATAATTCCAAAAACGAGCCATTAAACATTTAAACCAAAATCAATCTGTGTGTGGTATCCAATATCGAACAATGCTAGCAGTATTAATTCCATTAAGCTCCAAGCAGTACTAACTAACTGCTCTTAATGCTAGCAGTACAAACTTAATAAACCACGACCAATAAGAATAGTAGTAACTGCTTTTTAAACCTAGCAGTACTAAAAATCAAGCAGCAGCATTAAGTGTACAGTTCGAAAACCCAAGCAGTATTAACACTTGAAATTACTACTGGCAGTATTAACTTCTGATGCTGGCAGTATTAACTTTTAATGCTGGCAGTATTAACTTTCAAGATTAGCAGCATTAACGCATAGAAGCGGCATTAATAATATTCTTGGCAGTAGTAAATATCAACGAGCAGTATTAATTAACCTTGGCAGCACTAACAATAGACTTGGCAACATTAATAATATACGAGCAGCATAAACTTTCCTTTGCTTGTTGCATACGACACCTTGTAACAGTACAAGTACAACTTCGAGTCCAAACAGTTGTAATCAACTCAACAAGCAGCATTAACCCATGAGCCAAGCAACAATAACCTCTCCCTTGACTCAACAGCTCAACGTAATAACAAGCAGTACAAAAATTTTATTGGCAGTACTAACCAATATGTAGCAGTACTAACCATCACATACCTGCTGTTACTTTTTCTTGCGTTTTTGATGCTGCTGCTCCTTTTAAGAACCGAAACATCAACCTTCTCTTGACGTTGCCAACCTGTTGTTTCAATATAATCACATGATCTGGATACCTTTTTTTTAAGTATCCAGACGACGCCCTTTTAGTGACACTTTTTTAGTCACTAAATCATCACTTTGGAAACCATATACGTAACGAGCAGAATTAGGGTTTTAACTTCCTTTGCTTCATCCCCAAAAACAAACACGAACATTTTTTTTTAAAGACAAACTTTTCAAAGTGTCGCAAAAACCCTAAAAATACCAAAAATCGCCATAGCTTAGAACAGAAGCATGAACCTTCTTTCCACCAAGAACACGACTTGCAAAACAACCTTGTAACATCCTAGATCGAGAGCCACATGGCTCTGATACCAATTGTGGAAACCTAAAGATTCCTTAGATCGTTTAAGCTCAGGTTGTTTAGACCTTTATCTAGGATAATATCAATGTTCATAAGTTATAAAAACAAAGCGGAATAAGAACAAAAATATTGAACAAGGTTTTACCAAACATTCTCCACAGCCCCAATATTATTTGATCAAGATAATACGGTTACATCAATGAACTGTAACAGGGATCAAGGAAAACCTTGATTACCTTGAGGCTACACCATCTCTACACTAGACGTCTACATCTTTTACACTTTGTGTACACACACTTTTCTGGATGGATACCTAAACCAGACTCACTGCCTCTCTTTATAAACTAGAGAGGCTAGGGTTTACAATAAAAACCTAGCTTATATATTAAGCTAACCTAATATTACATCTTAAGTCCTTGTTGTTTCTTCTTTCTTCATTGTTGCATATAAGATTTTGTAATCATCAAATCAGAATTCCCAACAGCTTTTTAGCTTAACAGCCCTTTTGGGCTTATTACCAGCTTATTGAAATAAGCTGGCCGAGCCATTTTATTTTTCTTAGGTTAAGAATAGCTTAAAGCACTTTTCATAATTTTTTTAGAATTTTCCAAATTCATTTAGTATTTTTTATTAATTTTTTTAGATTAAATCAGTTTTTAATTCATAATAAAAAATGTAAAAGTCAAAAAAATATAATTTTTTTTAAATTTTATTTTATCATTTAGGATTTATAAAAATTAAATTTGCATTTGTAGGGTTAAATTTGTAGAATCTAGTTTTTTAAAGAACGGGATTTGAATCCCGTTATCGTTTTTAGTGTTTTAGCCTCATTTGCTTTCGTTTTTAGCGTACCTTTACTTGTTTGTGCATTTTATTTGTAGAAATAGAAAAACAAATCCAATTTTTGATATTCAAGCATTATTCCACAAACGTTACCTCGATTTTCCATTCACACCTCGTCGGGACACGACCCGAGAAGGTTTTTAGGATTTTGCTTTGGATAAAAGTAAATATCTTTTAAAAAGCCTTACGGAATACTTATCATTGATAACTTTGAGATTTATCCTTATTATATATATTTATTATATATTGTGTTTATATATATTTAAAGGTGTAGTTTCGTCCGAGTCAATATGTCTAGGAAAACATGATTGTGTAGAAAGGATACCATAGGGTAACAGTCTTCATACTACCTTGCCCCTTATATATGGTTGATCCACGTCCTTAATAATTTCAAAATGCATTTAAATATACTTCTTAGGGCCTTGTAAGAGTCTTATATACCTTACTTTGTGCGTTGCTTCTTAACGGAATATTTAAATAGAGGACGGGTTGTGTATATTCGTCATGACTTAGGAAATAAATTACATAGATCATTCACAAAGTGTGACCAATGCAACAAACACTAGGGAAAGCAATCGTAGGGAGTAACACATGATTAAATTAACACATGATTAAATGAACACAATCTTTTATTATATTGTTATCACCATTAGCGTAGTTTATTATTTAGTTTAATAGCTAAAACCAAACCAACCTCTCAAACATATGATTTACTGCTTTCATAAAATATAAAAATACAAAAATAATCTTCTCTCAACCCTTAGAATTCTGTTACACCATAATCAATTCTTCCCAACCTATTCCCCTAAAGAACGATAACAACCCCCTGAGTCTTGCCTATACTACACTACAATGATTAGGTACACTACCTATGGAGTTGTAAAACTTCTTGTAGAAGTCTCTTATGACAACCACAACAATAGGGTATGGTGATTATCAGATAGGGAACGTCACAATTTCAAGGGTTTATTATGTGAAAGGACTAGGACATAATCTATTCTCAGTTGGTTAATTCTACGACTCAGATCTTGAAGTAGCTTTCCGAAAACACACATGCTTTGTTCGTAATCTGGAAGGTGTTAATTTACTCTCAGGATCTCGAGGAACTAACCTGTATTCTTTGTCCATTGGAGATATGATGGCGTCTTCTCCTATATGTCTCTTGTCAAAAGCCACAAAGACTAAGTCATGGTTATGGCATCGTCGTCTGTCTCATTTGAACTTTGGTGCTATTAATCACTTGGCCAGACACGGTCTAGTACGTGGTCTTCCCAGACTTAAATTTGAAAAGGACCATCTGTGTTTTGCATGTGCTATGGGAAAAAGCAAGAAGCAATCACATAAACCTATATCTGAAGACACCAATCAAGAAAAACTATATCTTCTGCACATGGATCTTTGTGGGCCTATGCGTGTTGCAAGTGTAAATGGAAAAAAGTACATCCTCATCATTGTGGATGATTACTCTCGGTTAACATAGGTGATGTTTCTAGCATCAAAGGATGAAGCTCCTAATTTTATAATCAAGTTTCTAAAAATGATACAAATTAGATTGAATGCCACTATGCGGAACATTCGTATAGATAATGGAACCGAGTTTGTTAATCAAACTCTGCGAGACTACTATGAACAGGTTGGCATCTATCATGAAACATCGGTTGCGCGAACTCCACAACAAAATGATGTTGTTGAAAGGCGAAATCGTACTCTTGTTGAAGCCGCTCAAACAATGTTAATCTATGCAAAAGCTCCTTTATTTATTTAGGCCGAGGTAGTTGCTACCGCATGTTACACCCAAAACCGATCCATTATACGACGTCGCCATGGAAAAACTCCTTATGAGCTCTTACATGATAGAAAACCCGATTTACCCCACCTTTACGTTTTTGGTGCAATTTGCTACCCAAACAATAATAGTGAGACTTTGGGAAAACTTCAAGCTAAATCTAATATAGTTATTTTCATTGGATATGCACCCAAGAAGAAAGCTTACCGTATTTATAACCGACGTACCCGAAAAATCATTGAAACCATCCATGTCGATTTTGATGAGCTGACGGCTATGGCTTTTAAACAACTCAGTTCAGGACCCGGACTTCAATGTATGACTCCTGCAACACCCAGTTCAGGACTCGTTCCAAACTCTCCTCCTTCAGCACCGTTTGTACCACCATCGAGGCATGAATGGGATCTTGTGTTAAAACTAGTGTTTGATGAGTTCTTCTCTCCTCCAACTAGCGTTGCCTCTCCAGTTCCTATAAAAGAAGCTCCAGCTCTTGTTGAGTCAACTGCTTCACCTTCCTCAACACCTGTTGATCAAGATGCACCCTCACTAAGTACCTCACAAACCACTCCACAATCACAATCCCAAACAATTCCTCTATGTGCTGAAGAAGAGTCACATGATCTTGAGGTCGCACATAAGAGTAACGATCCTTATTTTGGCATTCCAATTCCAGAAACTGTTTCTGAAGAATCCTCATCATTAGATGTTATTCCTACTAATGTGCACTCAAACGCTCCAATCTCAGAACACCTCAGTAAATGGACAAAAGATCATCCGTTACAAAACATACTTGGTGACCCTTCCAGGCCCGTTTCCATAAGACTCCAACTACACGAACAAGCCCTGTTCTGCTACTATGATGCCTTCCTAACTTCAATTGAACCTAAGACGTATAAAGATGCACTAACTCAGTCATGATGGATTGAGGAAATGCAAGAAGAGCTACATGAATTCGAACGTCTTAAAGTCTGGGAACTCGTTCCACGTCCAGATAAAGTGATGGTTATCACCTTAAAATGGATATATAAGGTCAAATTGGATGAATTGGGGGAATCTTAAAAAACAAGGCAAGATTGGTAGCTCGTGGATACCATCAGTAAGAGGGAATTGATTTCGAAGAATCCTTTGCTCCCGTGGCTAGACTAGAAGCTGTTTGAATATTTCTCGCGTTTGTTGCTCATATGAATATGATAATCTACTAGATGGATGTAAAGACGGCATTCTTGAATGGTATTTTACGTTAAGAAGTCTACGTTAGCCAACCAAATAGATTTGTGGATCTAGACAATCCTAATCACGTGTACAGACTGAAGAAAGCTCTATATGGGTTGAAACAGGCTCCATGTGCGTGGTATGATCTATTGTCATCGTTTCTGCTATCACAAGGATTTTCCAAAGGCACGGTTGATCCTACATTGTTCATCAGCATAAAAGGCAAAGATATCCTCCTGGTACAAATCTATGTTGATGATATATTTTTTGCTTCTACTACTACTAAACTATGTGATAAGTTTTCTGAGATAATGTGTTCTAAATTTAAGATGTCAATGATGGGCAAAATATCATTTTTTCTAGGACTACAGATTTCACAGAGTCCCAGAGGCATCTTTTTAAACCAATCAAAATATGCTCTAGAATCACTTAAGAAATACGGAATGGAATCTTGTGACCCAGTGGATACTCCCATGGTGGAGAAATCCAAACCGGATGAGGATACACAAGGGAAAGCCGTTGATCCTATACATTATCGTGGCATGGTTGGCACCCTTATGTATCTAACATCTAGTAGACCAGACCTGGTATATGCTGTCTGTATGTGTGCTCGATATCAGGTTCGTCATACAAAAAAGCACCTATATGATGTAAAAAGAATCTTTTGATACCTAAGAGGAACCGTCAATCAGGGACTATGGTACTTGAAGGATTCTGCTATTGCTCTAAGACAGCTTTACAGATAGCTGAATCACTGAGCCGGTTGTCAATATACCAGACGTAGTTTCATCTGTAAGTAAAGCAAACTGCTGGGAGCCCAGACTTGTATAGCTGGTCATCAAAAAGGCAAAAAAGCGCTACAATATCTAGGACGGAAGCTGAATAAAAAGCCTGTCCGGCTGTTGTGCGCAAGTACTTTGGATGAATCACAACTTACCGAATAATGGGCCTGGGGAATTCCAATAAAAATCCAATATACTATTAACAACAATAAGCAATATTGCCATTAATGCTCCCTCAATGTGTCAACATTCCTCAGTCAAACATATTCGACATCAGATATCACAATTAGTAAAGGAGCAAGTAAGAAATGGGAGTCGTGTCGAGCTTAACTTGTCAGAAAATGATACAGTAAGCAGACATCTTTACCAAGGCTCTATGTCGAGAAAGAATTTGAATTCCCATATCGACAAGCTGATGTGAGAAAGCTTTACCTCCTGAGACTCTGAAAGAACTGGCAGATGAAGCTGAAGAATCTGGTGGTACCTATTCTTATCCTCTGTATAATATGTATATATAAAATCATAAAAACACAAAAAGATTTTTCACTTCTTATAAATTTTTTATAAAAACAAAATACAAAATTAAAAAAATCAGAAAAAGACAAAAATATATTTTCATGTCATGTTTTCTAGCATCGATAATATTTACGGCTTCAGAAATGTCATTCAACAATGGCACAAAGCTGTAAATAAAGTTCGAATAGAAAACATGACATATGGCTTGCTATTATTTCAGATAGCAACCCAGTCATCATCTTAAAGGCAAGTATTTCAAAAAGAAAACTTGACCTCTTAACGGGAATTTATTCTCGGGCATGGTCTACTTTATGCCTTCTGTTATCCATAAGTGTACGTGTCAGTACGCTTATGTGTTAAAATAAGAGAAATCTTATTTTTCATGGTGTTGATTTTTCAAAAATAAAATAATCATCTCCGTAATTCATCAAAAAATGATTTTTAAGGCATTTGACCACTCAAACAACGACTACAACTCTTTAAATAAAAAAGGGTCATTGTTTGAGGGGAAGAAAATGTCAAATTGCTTCTTCAAAAAGTCATCAAGGATTAAATGGTAAAAGGTTTTTGTAACACCCCCATTTTTACAATATAGCAGCGGAAGATAATCTGGGGTATTACTTCATGGATACAACAATCATAATCATAGAAAACAACTTTAAAAGAGACGTTGTTGGAAAAATTTAGTTATCATTCATTATAATCAGAGTTTTTACAATTAGTCAAACTAGTTATGCCTTAAGAAAAGTTACTAAGAAAATTAGAAAGGAATTAAAAGTTCATGGGGCATTTGTGCCAAATTCACAAAGTTATAACACAAACACCCCTTTCCCTCTTTCTCGTCACTGTTAACACACACTCTCTTTAATTTTTTTTCTTCCCTCCTCACCTATCAAGTCGTCATTATCAAGATCTCAAGATTCAGACCATATCAAGCTTTGAGGTAAACTATGAACATGTTTCCCAGACTATAAACATGATATCCTCCAAAGGAATTAGGTTATTACTCGATATTTTGCTCGAAATCCTTAGATTTTGGCCTAGGGTTAATGAAAGTCAAAAGGTGACCAAATCCCAAATTAAGTGAGGGGTTTTGATGCTTAAGGGATGTAGTTATCTCGGCTATAGCAGATTTAAACGGGTTTAACACATGGTCTTGTTTTGCTTGATTCTTGTATGCGTAACATTAGGAAAATAGGTAGGACATGAAAAGTGTGATGGGTTTGTGCTTTATAAGTGTTATTATGCCTATATGAATTCATTTGTATGAGAAAATCCAAATCTTGTATGTAGAATATGTGACTTTGATTCAAACGAGTGACTATTTACTCGTTTTTTTGTCTTAAATGAAAAATCTTGTGGTTAATTCATGTTAAGATTTCTAAAATATGGTTCTATATGCTTAGTCCACATGTTTGTGTTGTATAAGTGTCTAAAATAAAGGTTTGTAAAAATCAAAATCTATAGACGGCGATTTATACATGAACTATAGACGACGATTTATTCTTACCTTCATAGACGACGATTTATACAACCTTATCTAGATGGCGATTTACACATGAGCTTTAGACGACAATTTATAGATCGTATTTTAGACGGCGATTTATACATCACACTAAGACGGCAATTTATACACTGACCTTTAGATGGCGATTTATGCATTAAGTTATAGACGGCGATTTATACTCTAAGTTATAGATGGCAATTTATACAAAGGACTTAGACGGCGATTTATACACTTTCATTAGGCGACAATTTATACCTGTGTAAGGCAGCGATTTATACATGTGTTGTGAAAAGTGATTTTTTCCTAAATGTTTTAACTTGATAACTTATCTTAGGTTAAATCTTACTTGTATCTCATGTGAATTGCTAAATTAACTGTGTTTGACCTATAGTTAGTTTGTTGACCATTAAGTTAACTCTCTAATTAATGTCATTCGTTCGATAATTTGATTGAATGCCTGATAATGTGTGAGTAATTCTGCCTAGTTAATGTCTATAAATTGCCTTGCATATGAACTGTATTGGAACATTCTTAGCAGAAACATGAATCCTATTGCAACTTAACAAGCTGCTCTCGACAATTCTTTGGTCCCATCTGAGAAGAGACTAAAGATTGAAAGATGCAATGCTAGAATTGCATTCAGCAAGCCACAAAGAGAAGAAACGTATCAAGTCACTTTGGAAGCACTCAAGCTATCTCCTTGCTATCCCGCATTCCAGATTACTGTTGATGTCCCGTAAATCTACATGCATTAATTTTAGACTACCATCAAGAAGATCAGAAATTCAGATGCAGAAAACTTCAAGCTGGAAAAGAAGAAGTTCCGAGTTGATACGGAAGTCTTTCGTGAAATTCTTCAGATATGTCCCAAAATTCTCAACCAAGACTTTATTGCACCACCTTCAGAAGAAGAATTGGTTACATTCATTCAGGAACTTGGCTATTCTGGCAGGTGTAATATGTTATCTGCAATTCATACTGATCAAATGCACCAGCCTTGGAGAACATTTGCTGCAATCATCAATAGGTGTATTTCTGGGAAAACAACAGGACTTGATAGACTCAGGGAATTACGAGCTCAAATCTTGTGGGATATGTACAATAAGAAGAATGTTGACTATGTTGCTATGTTATGGGAAGACTTCATGTATCAAGCTGACAACAAAGAAAATATGTGCAGCAAGGGAAAGAAGCACATGCCCTACCCTTGAATTCAACAGTTATCATCAACACTACATTTTAAGGATAGACTAAGTCTCTATGTGGAAACAAATCAATCTTCACATAATTCGTGATAACTCACTGATGGTATTTTGAAGTTTTGTCTCCAAGACACAAGATTATCAGCAGTATGGAGCCCTGATTCCTGATGACATGATTAATCAAGACTTAAAAGATTTCAATCCAAAAGAGTTACAAGACTTACTAAGACTTTGCAACTAGAAAAGTTCCTCCCAGGAAAGCAAGGAAGTATAAGAAAGTTGCGTCACCCTTAAGAAAATTGTCTCCTGTCAAAGAAGCAGAACCTGTCAAGAAGGGAAAAAGAGTTAAGAGACCTGCCAAGAAATCTATTACTGCACCAACAGCAGGTGTTGCCATCAGAGATACTCCTGGTGTGTCTGTATCAAAGAAGAAAGCACCTGCTAAGGCTGATAAAAGTAAAGGTATATAAATACTTTCTGATGTAGCTTTATCAGAAGCAACTCAACTCAAGGAGGCCACAAAAAGAAGAAAGAGAGACTATCATATCTCTTAAGCAAGTGGCTCAGGTGATGGAACTGATTTTGAATCAAGGGTTCTTGATGAGCAATAATGCAAGACATCTGGTACAGATGAAGGAACTGGTACTAAACCAGGGGTTCCCAATATACCCATATATGACTTCGAGAGTGAAAATGAATCATGGGGTGACAGTGATGAAGATAATGATGATGACAGTGATGATGACATTAAAGGTAATGATGATAAGGCTGACAGTGATGATGATGGTAATTCTGATGCTGATAATAATGAAAGGACTGATTCAGATGACGATGATGAGAATCCTTCCTTTACTCTAAAAGACTATGACGAAGAAGAACATGAAGAAGAGTATGAATCTGATGATGATAATGAAAATGTGTTTGAAGAAGAGGATGATGATATGTATATGGATGTGGATGTGAGATCGTTAGGAGTAGAATAAGAATAAGAAAGGAAAGATAATGAAGTGATGATTGATGCTGATCAGAATGTTTCTCAAGAAAAGTCATATGAGCAAGTCGCCAAAGATGCACATGTGACACTCACTTCTTCACAGAAGACTGATAGTTCTAAACAAAGCTCTTCTGTTTCATCCGACTTTGCTAGCAAATTTATCATCTTGGAAAATGTTTCACCAGCCGTTGATGAAGTTTCTTCTATGATGAATGTCAAGAGTCTTTAGGAAGAATCAAGCACTCAAGCACCCTGTCTTTTCAATGTACATGTGATGGCTATCCCAGAAACTGCTACTGCACATGCTATAATCGTTCCTCCAACTATATTAATGATCACTCCTCCTCCACATCTGACAACACCATCCCCTGCACCAATAACCGTTCTAACTACAACCTCAATTCTTGCATTTCTGGATTTTTCTTCCCTGTTTGGATTTGATCAAAGAGTCTCTACATTGGAAATAGAACTGTGTCAACTCAAACAAGCTGACCATTCTACACAACTCCTCGAATCTGTCAAATCTCAACTTCCAACAGTGGTGGATGACCTTCTGAGCATAAGAATTAGATATGCTACTAGAACAGCTCTCGAGTCTTACACTAAGGATTTTGAAAAGAAAGCTCAAGAAGAGAGGAAGTTATACATAGATGTTGTTGAGAAATCAATAAAAGACATTATCAAGGATGAAGTCAAAAGTCTAATGCCTCAGATTCTACCTAAGGAAGTATCAGACTTTGCCACTCATGCGATCCAGAGTATAATTAATGAATCACTTGAGAATGTCGTCTTGGCTAAATCTTCTTCACAACCTAAGTCTACATATGAGGCAGCAGAGTCACTTATAGAGTTTGAATTGAAGTAGATTCTTCTCGACAAAATGGAGAGAAGTGAATCATACAAGACTACTCCTAAACACAAAGAACTCTATGAAGGACTGGTCAAATCTTACAAATGTATATTCTTTAAAGAGAGATCGTGACGACAAAGATAAAGATAAAGATGAAGACCCTTCCGCTGGATCAGACCGAGGGTTGAAGAAACAAAAGATGAGCAAGGACGCTGAACCACCAAAAGGCTCAAAATCAAAAGAATCTAAGACAAGCTCATCCAAAGGCACCAAGTCTCAACCGAAATCATCTGGCAAGTCTGTAAAAGCAGAGGAACCAATGTTTGAGACTGCAGACACGAAAATGCCACAAGATCAAGGAGGTGACACTGAGGATCAACCCAATGTCGAGGCTACTCCAATAGATGATTGGTTCAAGAAACCAAACAAGCCTTCGACTCTTGATCGTGCTTGGAATGATGGAAAGTCTATTGACTCTAGACCACCTTAGAAATGGATCAGCAACATTGCAAAACAAGAAAAAAAAAAACAAAACCCCCCTCCTTACACGTTCGACCCCGAGCAGAAGATCACTAAGTCCTATAGACATCTCCAGCATATGTCCATGCACAATTCTGAAGATGAAATCTGACCACAAGAGATACTGGTAGGACCCTCTTGCTTTCACCTTCTTAAAAGGCACATGCAAAAACTAGCTTTCATGAACTTGAATATCACTTTGAAGAATGTTATAAAGCTGTAACTGATCAACTTGATTGGAACAACCCTGAAGGCCATGAATACCCATTTGACCTTAGCAAGTTGTTGCCGTTGATTGAAGCTTGTTGATTCAAGATCATCGAGGCCGTCAAGTTATCCCTCAGGATTTCTTCATCAACAACGACCTGGAATATCTAAAAGGTGGAGATTTAAGCAGACGGTACTCAACTTCAGTTACGAAGACAAAGGCCGCTACATATGAGATCAAATGGATTAAAGACTTGGTTTGAAATTTGTGGAGTCCCGTAACGGTGAAATATGATAAACATGCCTACTGGGGTACTTCACACTAGGGTCCCAAACGTCAACATTTCTACGGGTTTGCTGCCAACATGTCTTCGTCAAAGGATGTCTACTCCAGGAAAAGAATCATTGCGGTTACCAGACTTACGATTATGAAGAAGTATGACTACGGTCACTTGGAAGAGATTGAAGTTCGTCGAGAGGATCAGAAGCTGTACAAGTTTAGAGAAGGTGATTTCCCACGACTTCGCCTACAAGACATAGAAGACATGTTACTTCTACTTGTTCAACAGAAGCTGACCAATCTCACAATCGACGAACGGTATGCCTTGAATGTGGCATTACGTATGTTCACCAGACGGATTGTCATTCAAAGGCGGGTGGAAGATCTTCAATTAGGTGTCGAAAGTTACCAAAAGAAGCTCAACCTTACCAAGCCAGACACATTCAGGTCAAATCTCAGGAACAGGACCACATACACTGCATATTCAGACCCTAAAGGAGTGATATACAAGGACCAGAACAACAGAAACAGATTGATGCGCGCTGATGAACTCCATAAATTCAGTGATGGCACGCTCAATGATGTTCGGACTGCTCTTAATGATATTGCTAAGGGAATAAGGATGGAATATCTGCCAAAGAGGAAATGGAGTGGTTTAGACAAACGAAGGGCTCGGGTTATGGTTCAGGATATCGACAAGCAACTTTATGAGAGGAGGTTGATGCAGAATTTAAAGAAGTTCATTGGTGGAAGAGAATATGGGAATGACCTCGGGCTGCTGGAGCGAACAATATGATTTTGTCATATTTTGTCCTATCTCATTTCAGGTCAATTTCTCGTATATTATAAATTTGTGAATATGTACATATGTAGTGTAAGACTAGAATTAGGCATATATATAGTATTTGAGTGCGAATTTTCAAGAATTTCTTAGTAAATTCAAAAAAAATTCAAATTAACGCACTCAAATACCATATTATTCCCTCATAATTTAAGGGGAGGGGGGCAATTAAAATGTTCCTATATTTGGCTTGTTAATAATTGAACATTTTTTCCCTGAATATTTGAATCAATTGATATCCAAAATATCAAGAGATTTGACATTTTTGATAAGGGGAGAAAATGTGATTAAAATATATGGCTAAAGATGTGAATTTTAAGATCTCTAGTGTACGCTAACCCATATATGTGCTAAACTCTTTCGATTAATCGATGCACATATGAAGGGGGAGCAAATGGTTACGTGTTGGCTGAAATGTGGAAGTACCAAAGACCGACCATTTAAATTACTGTATTGGAGTTATAAGGTGGTTAAGTTTAGGTATTCATTCCCATGATCCAGCCAGAACCGGAGGGATCTACCCAGGGATATTCCACTAGATAGTGTAGAAGTCCTTAGGTATGAAAAAAGGAGTAAAGTGAGATTAAAGGGAAACAAGTGTCCGTCTTAAGATACGAGCTAGTACTGGGAACAAACCCAAAAGGTACTAGTGAATGAGTAGTCTCGGTAAGCACGGAAGGGGTTGGGAAGAATATTAAAAAGAAAGTTAAGATAAAGGGTGAAAAGAAAAAAGCCCTCCTTACACTTAGGCAGAAATCAGGTCAATACATCTGCTGTCAGAAGAATGGATAAAAGATTGATTGCTTACATGTGTGAAGTAGTGACATCATGGACCCGTGTGTGATTGCAATGCACAACGCCTGCGCCCTAGCCATCAGAATCTCTGTCAAATTTTTTTGTGATTTCTCATGGAGATTACACGCATTTCTATCAACTTTCTCACTCCGAGTTAGTTGGTATTGAAAAGGTGGCAGTCTGCTCCAGCCTTCGATTACTAAAACCAAAGTGCACTATTGAGTCTAGAGCCAAAAGAGATCATCCATAAATCTCATTAGGAAACTTATCCAAAATATGCTTACTAATTCACACAATGTGAAAAACAAGAAATATATATCAAGAGTCCTACGTATTATCCTCGTGATTTTGCCAGAACATCCAAGTGATACTTTAATATGTATTCACTCATATGGATGGAAATTCCACTTGAGCTAACATCAAACAAGCTCTTGGTAGGTGACTTGTGAGATCCTACATGGATCAAACTTATGATACTGGATATCGATTCGGTCCAGCTTATGAATTGACGAATAAATTTTGAAAAAGATAAAACTGTTGGTGTGTCATAAAAAACAGTTTGCATCTTGACACACCGACTGATTTTCTAAATCAATTTTCAATCTTATGTCTATGGGAAGCCTCACAAGGGTATCTGGGCATAGGAAAGTTGAACACAAATTGATGGCTTAATCAGGAAGATAGTAACTAACCGGTTCACTCTTACCGTGTTGTCTTCTTCGAGACGCTGTGGTAATGAGAACGACTAGTGCAGCTGCGAAACCCTCTCAAGGAGATTATTAGGAATTCTGCCTGATCATAGGCAGTATTTATATTGAGTAACGGGGAACCATGGTTGGTACAACCATATTTGACGAAGTGACAAAGCCACTTTCGTCCATATATATTATTTATCACTAACCCATTTATGCAGATTTCCTGATGGTGGTAGCAGTTTCCCGATAAGGAGTCAAACCTAATACCACATGCTCATAGTCGACCGATATTTATAAAGACTTCATGAAAGCTTAAGTACATGTTTCAAGACTTTTGCTACTCTCATACCGTACGTCTTTCTTGATATAACGAAGTGTTAAAGTCAAAGAATTTCAAAGAAGTTTCTGTCACTCTGATACCGAACGTCTTTCTCGAAGTAACGAAGTGTTATAGTTAAAGATCTTTTAAGAAAGATGTCTTATTCAGGCTTTCAAGACAAGTATAAGCATGTCGATCAAAAGTCACAAGTGACAAGACGACGACTAAGATCACAAGATTGATACAAGAGATATGCTTGGTTAATATCTCAAAGAAGTTCAGTACAATTATAAGGTAAGCATATATGGAAACAAGCTCAAGCCTAAAGTCAATGATCACTCACATATTTAAATATGAAGTAAATATAACAAGTTCTGCAAGCACAAGACTGAAGATAAGCTAGTATGCTAGTTTAGTTTTTGTTATAAAAATGGAGTAACCACCTTAGGGGGGGTTTGTTGGGATCATGAAAAAAGTGTGGTCACTTCTTATATGTTTGATAGCTAGTTAAAGTAATATGTGGAAACTAAATAGGTAGTAAAGCCCTAAGGCCCATGGTAGCCCATTAAGGGTCCATATGGTTGGCCACTCTAGGTATTTATACCCCTCTCCACCTTGGAGAGGGTTTGGTTGTTCACTTTTCTCAATTTTTAGTAATCTAATATTTCCTTTTTCCTTTCTCTCTCTAGAAGTGTTCATCCCTCCTCTCTCTCTCTAGTTCATCATACATTTGATTGTGAGTTTAGATAATCTAGTATTCTTCAATCCCTCAAGCTCACTAAAATCATAAGGAATGAGAAATTTCCTAAGGTCTCCAAGTTTCTCAAGCAACTTTTTAAGGTGGACCGCTGAGCAATTCTCATTAAGAGGAGTATTAGCCAATTCTAGAAGTTTCTCCTTATTAGTAAGGAGATCTTTCAACATCTTAGCATATTTTGGCATTTGAGCTAACGCTTCAGCAAAACTGATATTAAAGTGCAGTTTCTTGAACATCTGCAAGAACTTATGAATTTGGATATCAGATTTGTCTTGAAGCTTATCCTTGTTCAACCTCGAAGGATAAGGAATAGGAGGCTGATGAGGATTTCGCTCAGGGATCTCATTCGATTTAGAAGCGGGAGCTGGCTGGATTACCGGAGATGGGACTCGTGCGGTACTTTCTGAACTTGAAATGTGCACCTGGTCTATGGTCGTCTTCGGTTCTCGTTCCACCTCCTTAGAAGAAGAAGAAAAAGAATTAGGTGATGGAACTGAGGGTCCAGCCAAAGTAATACCACTCCGTGTGGTAATTACTTTAATATCTTCCCTAGGGTTAGGAATGGTGTTGCTAGGAAGCGCACCCTGAGGTCTTTCATTAAAAGCTTTTTCAATTTTTGTCATTTGATTTGCTAATAATTGAAACTTAGCATCAGACGCAATCATATGTTGTCTCAATATCTCATCCGTAGATGGAAAATTTAGAGTTTGGTGAAAATTCATCTGAGCTTGATTTTGATTGAAATTTTGACCTTGGTTTTGATTAAAGCCTTGATTCTGATTATAATTATTCCCTTGGTTAAAATTTTGCCATCGGTTGTTTTGATTAAATCCTTGATTCTGTCAACCTTGATTAGAATGATTTTGATACTGATTTTGGTTATTCCTGTTCTAAAAGTTTTGATTATTCTGATTGGAATTTTTTGCTTGATTGAAACCGGGTGGCCCAAGATAATTGTTGGAATGATATCTTAAAAGATTACTGTTTCCTTGAGGTTGGTAAGAGTTACCTCCCGCATTGTAGTTTCTCGTAGCAGCATATACGTCCCTGTTAGGAACACGAAAATGTCAGTTAGAAAGCCCAAGGCCCATGGAAAGCCCATGAAACCCCAAGCCCATGAAACGAGATATCATTAGATAGATCGTTTAGTTATTTTTGGAACTTAAGTAGGCTAGAAAGCCCAAGGCCTATGGAAAGCCCATGAAGCCCCAAGGCCACACGCCATAACTTAGGATATATATACCATTTCCATGTTATGGAAAAAGTGTTGGTTGTTCATTATTTCATACACTTAATTCATTTTTATTTCATGTTTACTTTCTCTCTCTAAGGTGTTCATCCAACTACTCTCTCTCTCTAAAACTACCTCTCTTTCCCTCATCAAGTATGTTATTAGATATTCATCAATTGGTATCAAGAGCCATGGAGTGATTTGCTTAGTTTTTGTGTTTGTTTTTTGGTTCGCTTTTCCTTTTTAAACCGTACGCCTTTTTCGTCTTATTCTTTTTATTTTCGAAGCTACTTTGTACACTAAAAGATCATTTACCTTGGTAAATCTGATCTATCTTTAGGATATAGGTATACTAGCTTAGATTCAATAAAAACAACATTTTTGTTCAACTTTTGTGTTCAAAAAGCTATAAAAAGTACAAATCTTGATTTCAAAATTTTTGGCTTAAAAACCATAAAGTTTGCATTTTTAAGGTACCTATAGGCTTAGTAATACTAGTTGTACAAGAAATTTTTGTAAAAAACAATCAAAAATGTGTCTTTTTGTGTCTTGGAAAATTTGTGTTTCGTCCTGAGTGTTCACCGAATTCGCAATTTCAATAGTAACCGGACTCGCAGTTTTCAATATTCACCGGATTCGCAGTTTTTTAGGTTTGACCGGATTCGCAGCTCGTAGGTTTGACCGGATTCGTAGTTCGTAGGTTTGACCGGATTCACAGTCAACCTAATTCGCAGGCAACCTAATTCGTAGTCAACCTAATTAGCAGTTTCCAGTGTCAACCTAACTAGCAGTTTTTAGTGTTAACCTAAGTCGCAGTTTTGCAGTGTTAGCCTAACTCGCAGTTTTTAGTGTCAACCTAATTAGCAATTTTCAGTGACAACCTAATTAGCAGTTTTTCATTGGCAACCTAATTAGCAGTTTTCCTAGAAAACCGAATTCGAAACTTCACTTGGACTAAAGTTGGAACACACAAATTTGCTAACATAAAATATACGGTTTATTTCTTTGATTTGTAAAATCCCGTGAAACATTTATTTGTTTTCTTGGTTTAATCAAGAATTGTAAAATCCCGTATAGTTTCAAGACATAAAACACACAAAAGACAACTCACAACAACACAATTACTTTCAATCACCATTCGATCAAACAAGTAATCTTTTAACATACAAATTTCTCAATGACGACTCTTGCTGACAAAGCGATTCTTTTGGGTGCTGACAATCGTCCACCTATGTTGGAAAAAGATATGTACGATTCTTGGAAAAGTAGAATGGTGCTATACATGATGAATAGACAACATGGACGAATGATTCTTGAATCCGTTCAAAATGGTCCACTCATCTGGCCTACGATTGAAGAGAATGGTGTGACTAGACCAATAAAATACTCTGAATTGTCTCCTACGGATGCAATTCAAGCTGATTGTGATGTCAAGGCAACAAATATCATTCTTCAAGGTTTACCACCTGAGATCTATGCACTTGTTAGCAATCATCGAATCGCCAAGGATCTTTGGGAACGGATTCAACTTCTCATGCAAGGAACTTCAAGTGCATACTATATGATGAATTTGATAAGTTTGCTTATAAGAAGGGGAAACATTATGTGATTTCTACTAGAGATTTTCACATAACTAACATTGATCAACTTCATGCTTACTTGGGACATTGTGTGATTTCTACTTGACATTTCTACTTTATGACATGAACATATACATTGTGAAACTGGAACAATTTCAAGTAAACACCAAGTTTTTAAATACCATTCCTTCTGAGTGGAGCAAATTTATGACAGATGTCAAACTGGTTAAGGATTTGCACACAACTAACATTGATCAACTTCATGCTTACTTGGGACAAAACGAATTTCATGCAAATGAAGTTCGTTTAATGCATGAACGTAATTCCGATCCGCTTGCTTTGGTTGTAACCATCAGATGACCCAGTCTCCTTATCAAACTCATCAAAACTCATACCAAAACTCTCAATTTCATCCACAATTTTCACTATATCAGTCTCCAAACAGTATGGAACTTAACAAGTCTAAAGAATACTCAACCTCAATCATAAACCTATCAACGCCTCTTTCAATCACTTAAACCAGCCAATGATTATCAATCATATGTTCACTACAATGTTTATTCTCTACAACATCCATTCTCTCAATCTACATATGCTCCACAGTCAGACCATCAACCCAGCAATCCCTGAATTTCCCCTCAACTGACTCGCGGTCTAACTGTTCCAGTGTTAAGCAATCTTGTGCGATCCATTGATGCCATCAACCATATGATGTCATTCCTATCAGCTGTCGTCACATCTCGCTATCCTACTACCAACAACCAGCTGAGGAATTCGTCAAACCCTAGGCAACAAGCTACCATTAATGATGGAAGAGTGACTTTACAACTAGTACAGGGGAGGCAAAAAATTTGATTTTGCTTGCGGTACACTAGGACCTACACTCCAGGAGCAAGTGGAAGCAATTCTGGGAAACAAAGGACTGTTATTTGTTACAACTGCAAAGGGGAGGGACACATGTCCAAACAATGCACTAAACCTAAAAGGAAACGGGATGATTCTTGGTTTAAGGATAAAGTGTTGCTGGTACAAGCTCAAGCAAATGGTCAAATTCTACATGAAGAAGAGCTAGCATTTTTGGCAGATCCAGGAATTGCAGAAGGTCAAGCCACACAGACAGTCATTACCCATAATGCCGCTTATCAAGCCGATGATTTGGATGCATATGACTCTGATTGTGATGAACTCAATACTGCCAAAGTTGCTCTCATGGCAAATTTGTCTCATTATGGTTCAGATGTTCTCGCTGAGGTACACAATCCTGATAATATGGATAACAATATGATAAATCAAGATGTGCAGGCGAGGCCGTCTTCTGAACAGTCGAGTGTTGTGAATCATTCAGAGACTGAAATAACCAGTGATAGCAATATCATTCCTTATTCTCAGTATGTGAAAGAAACACAACAGGCAGCTGTTCAGAATTCTAACTCCTCTGCACAACAAGATGCACTGATATTATCTGTGATAGAACAACTAAAAAGCCAAGTAATTAATTGCACCAAGATTAATCTGGAAAATAAAAGTGTCAATGATACTTTAACTGCTGAGCTTGAAAGATATAAAGAACAAGTTAAAGTTTTGAAAGAAGGACAAAATGTTGATTTAAAATGTCGAGATAACGTTTCAGATTCATGTGAACAGTCTGTCGAGATTGATCGTCTTAAACAAACTCTTTCTGAACAATTAAAAGAAAAAGAATCTTTAATGCAAACAGTTACTCTTCTCAAAAATGATTTTAAGAAAGAAGAATCTAGAAACATTGATAGAGAAATTGCTTTAGAAAAGAAGATCAAACAGCTTGATAATATTGTTTACAAAAGAGATCAATCAGCGCAAACTGTTCATATGTTGACAAAACCAAAGTTTTTCTATGACCATACCACTAAACAAGCTCTAGGTTTTCAAAATCCTTTTTATCTGAAGAAAGCTCAGCAGTTTGAACAATGCTCTTATGATGGTAATGTCATTAAGAGGAACTAGTGCTATTGTGATTTCCTAACTCGAAAGAGACCTATGCTGCTTGAAGAGAGTCATTCAAAATGCTTTTTTAAAAAACAAGATCCAATGAGTTTTTAGAAACTAAAGTTAATCACACCAGTTGATTATGTGCTTCAACCCAACTTCTTAAGATTCTTTGAAAAATGATTGTTCCACAAAATTGAATTATCTGCCTAAACAAAGCCTTTTGGTCTCAGAATTTCTATGAATTCTTCAGATCCTGTCCTTCTTATAGAATACACAAAATTGAAGGTTCCAAAAGAACTTCTTAAAGCTCAGCATGTATACGATTTTACAGAAAAGAAATGAAACACCATCTTGTAGGCTTTGGGACATGGTTGTTAAAGAAAGGGACTACGACCACAACCATCACTGAGGGTCGTGGGTTTTGAACATACGAAGCTTGTTTTAGGATGAAATTATTCCATTTGTTTAAAAGCCACTACAGGATTATTTATTACATTCGATTAATATTACATTGAGAAACTTACTGAAGTCCAAAATGTATTTCATCAAATGGAACAGGCTGTGGAACAACATCGTTTAGAGTCCAAAACGTTTGAAGTTAAAATGAATCAAGTTTTAAATGAGAACGAACGACTCTTGGAACAAGTCATTAACAAAGATATAGTGAACATAATTATGAATTCTACTGTGGATAATGCTTCTGTGAATATGCATGAATGTCAAAAGTGTCTCAAACTTGAGACTGAGCTTCTCAACAAAAAGGATTTCATTGAAAAAGAGACTTACGATAAACTGTTCAGAAGTTATACAACTCTTGAAAAACATTGCATCTCTTTAGAAGTTGATACTCAACTTAATCAGGAAATTTTTCAAAGGGACAATTCTGTTTCAAATCAAAGTGCTCCAAATTTTGATCAATACTTTGAATTAAATGAATTGAAAAGTCTCAGTCAAGAGAAAGACACGGTCGTAAGGAAGTTGAAAGATAGAATTAAATCTTTAAGTTGAAATGTGAATACGGATAAGGTTAAGAAGGACATTGAAGAGATTGAAAAGATAAATATTGAATGGATCTTGGGTGGAGATGTTTGTCAAATTATTGCGAAAATGACACATTTGAAAACAAACCTATAAGCAACTTTTATAACTCAATCAAACCAACACGTTCATCAAAAAGAACAATGTGATGCTTTTGTTTATCAAAGTCATCAAAAGTCTGTAGAAATCTCTGATTTAAATGTAAGTCTTCAGGAAAAAGATTTGGTCATTACAACTCTCAAGAATAAATTAAAAAACTTAAAGGAAAGGATTTAGCTGATAATGTTGTTACCAAACACACTATTGATCCAGAAATGCTTAAAGTTGATTTAGAACCAATAGTCCCTAAATTGTTAAACAATAGGACAGCTCACTCTGACTACCTTAGGCACACTCAGGAACAAGCTGCGATTCTTAGGGAAGTAGTTGAACAAGGAAAATCCCAAAATCCTTTAAATAATTCCTTATACTTTACTTGTAAATATACTAAACGAATTCAGGAGTTGCTATAATAATCAAATAAACCTGCCCTAGCATTAACAATTCAAGTGAAAAATTAGTGTCTGTGACCCCAAAAAACAAGGACAAAAGAGTTGGATTCACTAAGCCCGTCACATCCTCAGGAAACACAAACATAAAAATAGCTTCTTATCAAATCTAGTTTCTAACAAACCTATGTTGTCTTCTACAGGAGTAAAACCGTCTACTAGTGCTAACGAATCACAGCCTTCAGGCAATACAAAGAAAGATAAGATTCAACGAACACCAAGTAGTACTCAGAAGAATAAAGTAGAAGCCTACCCTAGGACATTTAAATCTAGTTTGAAAAATAAGAATTGTTTTGTTGAACCTAAAGGAAATGCAATGTGCAGCATTCCAAGCTTAATGTGAATTCCAAACTTCTATGTGTTAAGTGTAATGGCTGCATGCTTTTTGATAATCATGATTTGTGTGTTCTTAATTTTATCAATTATGTGAATACTCGTGTTAAATCAAAATCTGTTAAGAAAATTTCAAAGAGAAAATTTTTGGAATCCTACAAAGCAAGGGTTAATTCACAAAATTTGATTCATTGGGACCTAATGGTCGGACCTTCACTATAGTAGGAAATGCATGCCCTTTAACTAGGATTACCACAACTGCTGCTGTGCCCCTTGGAAACCAACTGATACACCTAAGCCTGTAGTAACATTCGTTTACTCAAGGAAACATAGGAAATCTAAAACTAATGTTCGTTGTGTTAGCAGAACCTTATAGATATATTAAATCTTAATATATTGCTTCAAACAAGGAACCCAGTAAATCTTGGGGATCCATAGTTTCTAATGTTCCATCTTATTCTCTTGATGAATGCAGGTCGTCCAAATTGTTCTCTGGTATTTGGACTCCGGCTGCTCCAAGCATATGACCAGAGATCGCTCTTAGCTTACTAATTTTGTCAATAAATTTTTGGGTACAGGTAAATTCGGGAATGATCACATGGTAAAGATATTAGGATATGGTGATTATCAGATTGGGAATGTTACGATATCAAGGGTTTATTACGTGGAAGGACTTGGACATAACTTATTCTCTGTTGGGCAATTCTGTGATTCGAACCTTGAAGTTGTTTTTCGTCAACACACCTGCTTCATTCGTAATCTAGAAGGTGTTGATCTATTGACTGAATATCGAGGCAACAATCTATATACACTGTCTCTTGGAGATATGATGGTGTCCTCTCCTATATGTCTCTTGTCAAATGCCTCACAGACTAAGTGCTGGCTATGGCATCGACGTCTGTCTCATTTGAACTTTGGTACAATCAACCATTTAGCTAGACACGATCTTGTTCGAGGTCTCCCTAAGCTAATATTTGAAAAGGACCATCTGTGTTCTGCGTGTGCAATGGGCAAAAGCAAGAAGAAACCCCACAAACCTAAATCTAAAGACACCAACCAAGAAAAACTTTATCTTCTGCACATGGATCTTTTTGGCCCAATGCGTGTCGCAAGTGTTAATGGAAAGAAATATATCCTCGTCATTGTCGATGATTACTCTCGATTTACATGGGTAAAGTGCTTACGATCAAAAGTCACAGAATAAACGAATAAAGTTTTTGATAATGACGAATCATAATTTCAAGGGGAGTTAATTTATATTAACTATAAGAGCTTTATATGTCATTTATTTCAAACTTTAGGGACTTATTTGCAATTTAAGACTTAGTTGATTCTCGCGGAATAGATTTAAGCTTATTAATTCTTCAAACATGATCTCAAGTATATGTACGTACTAGGTTTTGCTGATTCCGAGGTATCGAAACCACATGGGGGAAGAGATATATTGTGATTTCAAGTATGCATCATTTAAGATACTAGGGGTAAGTGTTGTAAGAAGATTTATTCTAAACGTGAGAAGATTGGTTACTGATTCAAGAAATGCTTCCTCAAACGGTTAATCACTAAGCTTATTTTTTTTAAAAAGAGAGTAGAATTAGTTGACAAAATAGGTACACATAGGTTTGATACGTATGATGATTCCTTAGGTTAGTCAGTATTCTAAAAAAAGAAATGAGTACATTCGGGACTTAGTTGACTTAGGTGTTATCATTTCGACTACTTAGAGGGGATATTATGACATCCAAGACTTAATTAACTTTGGTGTTACAATTTATATCATCACTATCGTGTAAGGAGAAATACGGACATCCGAGACTTAATTGACTTTGGTGTTACGGTTTCGAATTAATTGTGTACTTGTAAACAATCAGTTTATCAGGACTCGTGCAAACTTCCTCCTTCAAACTTCAGTTGTGTTGGTCCCTTTGAATAGATATTAGATTAGCGCTGTGTTTAAAAGAAGCATATTAGTTATCTTAGGATACGATCTAAAACCAACAATTATAATACCTTAGTAATATATAAAGATGTGTGTGAATCTAATCTTTATACACTAGAAGAACAATTAAACAATGTAACAACAGCAACACAAGATCTTTCTCTCAACTCACAATATATTGAATGATTCACAAAACAACTATATGTTTTGCCTAATAACTATGACTCTTCTATGTTTAAATCGTATCTTCTAACTATGCTCGTCGTTCCTTTTAATAACACAAGGAAAAACCCAAATAGGCTTAAAAACTCAAACTGCGCTTAAGTATCATTCATATCTATTCCTAATATTATCTCCATGCATATCACATAGCATACTAACTTCTTATACTAATAGTACTTAATAAACTATCTCAGTACGAATGATGCTATCATTTTGTAACTGGCATTACTAACTATAAAAATAGTAAACTAACTATTACAACTAGTAGTACTAACGACTTAGTTTATATTCTTCAATCTTCAGTAGCAGCACAAATCTTCAAATAGCAGTACTAAGTCCATCAGCAGTATATCCTTGTAGAAGCTCTTAATTCCCAACGATCCTCCCCTAAACTTGTGATTGCTATCTCCAAATCATCAAGTTTTACTTGATTTAAGCTTTTTTAGGCATCTGAGAGGATTCTTCCAAACTCTTTCAGCTTCTGGCTATGTTGGATTCTATGAAGATCTTTATAACTAGGTCTCTTGCCGTCTGACTATCTTCTTCTACTTGCAGTCTTCTACTTAGCATCAAACCCATAACTGTAGTAGATAATGGATAATCCTTTTCTGTTAACCCATCTTGTATCCAGCCATATTCTTCAAGTAAATCATCATATTCTTCCTTGCTTGAGCTACCAAGACTGGTTTCTTCTTGAGTGTTTGATATCTTTTTATAGTATCATGACATGTCTCTCTTGAACTGATCACCATAATACTCCAACAATATTAGCAATTTCTTCCCGTTTTCAACCAACTGTTTTGCAACTCTAAGGCTTATTACAAAAATCAATCCTACCTTCTTCCTTCTTGCTGCACGTTTTTTTTTATTATTTTTTGTTTTTTTTTATATTTTTTATTTTTTTTATTTTTTTTTTTTTTTTTTTTTTTTTGTTTTTTTTTTTTCTTTGTTTTTTTATTTTTTTGCAGCTTTTGCCAATTTTCTTGCGCTCATCATAGCTTCTATACTATCCTTTCATCAGTACTTAGAATTTCCCATAGTACGATACTAAAAAGACAGCCAACAGTTACTACTCTTAAACGAGCAGTACATCTTTCTTTCTTCTTTTTCTAGTGTAACTTTTATAGGTTTTTACTCTTTCTCTGGATGCATCTGCAAGGATCTTAGCTGCACTGAGAACATCTAATTGAACTTTAGAACTCTCTTGACTTTGTTCTTTACCTTGTGAAACCTTTGTAGGAGTAATCTGCTGCAATGTATAAGTCTGATCCAATTCCTACTCAACTTCTTCATATTCTGTCTCTGCCATCCTCCCCTGTTTGGAAGGATCCTCTAAAACTAGATCCTCCTCATCATCAGAAATTACCATCCTTGCCTTTCTTCTTACTAAGGTAGATTTTAGCTTGGCTTCCAAATGTTTGACCTTCTTCACCAACTTTGTAAGAGCCTTACCATAAACCTTCTTAGTCTGTTTGTGATCTTCCTCTAAGCTGGTAACTTTGTCAAATAGTTTGGTACATAATTCTGTCAATTCATTAAGTTTCTTGCTACCCTTATCACTTCCATGTGTGTCACCTCCTAAGAGAGGTGAATCATGGGGCATGGAAGATGTTGTGTGTGGACTTGTTGTTTCATATAAAGGTGGGGATGAAGTAGAAATGATAGGTTCAGTTGTAGGTACTTGAGAAGGTTGTTCTTGTGATGACATTGGTTGAGATATAGTGGGTTGTGAGGTAGTTGGAGAAGCAATGGGTGTGTGTTGGGACTCAACAGGGAGTGTTGGTCCTTCACCCTGACTAGGTTGGTCATGAATTAGCATTGAATCAAATAGAGGTATGTGTTCCCCTGAAAAACCTCTTTTCATGTTGCTAAAAGTTTATGTGTTAAAGAAGGAGCAACATATGTTTTCTTATGTTGTTTAAGAAGCCTTTTCTTTTTATTCAAAAGCATTTGTATAAAGCGTGGATACATCAAATTTTTTGTTTTACTATCTACATTTTTCATCATACCGTCAAAAATTAATTTTGAAAACTTAAAAGTCCTGTTTGTAGCTAAATAAATGATTGCAGTTGCAATATTACTAGAAAATTGTTCCCATGAAGTTTTCTTAGGACTTAAACAATGTAAGATGGTATGGATCAAAAATCTCCATTGGGGTGAAAATTTACCTTTTTGAAAAGTAAGTTTGTCATCATTAGAAACATACCTCATTAGAGTGAGTTGTTCAAAAATTTCAGTATTAGGCAAAGCACTAATACCATTTGCATCTGCTAATTAGAGATGTCTCCTAACAGATGCTTCAGTAATAGCAATTGTTTGCCCATCAACTGTGACAGTTATCTGTTGTTCTCCATCATTGACTGTTTTGACAGTAGCAGTCTGCCAAAACTGTTCAATAAAAGAAACATAGATAGTAGGATTGGTAGTTAAAGCATACCTGATATGACTACCAGCAAGAAAGTCTACTATCTGATGGAATTCCTCACTTCCAGTTGGCTTTTGAAGAAAAGCCACCTTGTTATGCTTGTCGTAGAAGTCCATATTAGCCATGTATATAAGTTATGAGCAAAATACTGATGTGAGTGCTGGGTTAAGATCGATTTAGAATGAATTAGTGTTTGGTAAAAGCAATTGAGATTTTACAGAGAGTGTATAAGGTTTTGAAAGCAGATAAACGAACGAATTGTATCTTTAGCTTAAAAGAAATCGTGTAAATAAGGTAAAGATTACAATTATCCAAATTTAGAACCTTATATACTCAGTCAGTTGCGTAAAAACCTCAACGGTAATATTCAAAGAGTTGAAAATCTGTTATTGATCAAACAATGTAAACGATAACCCAACAGTACTAATACTAGCCTAGCAATATTAACTTTTGTCTAGTAGTACTAATATTTTTGCCCATAAGTATTGAGAATTTACCTTCCAGTATTAACTTTTTCTCCAATAATCATGCAACAACATGCCTCTATTCATCACAAAGACACTAGAAATAACTAGATAGACATGTGAGAATTCTTGAGGATTTATATTTATGCATAATCCATAAATATAAGTCAAAAACTGTTAACCAAACCAAAATACTACTTTTGACCTATTTCTTCCCAAATTTAACCTCAAGGCATATCACAATCTTAGTTAAAAGAATAGTTTTTGGCAAACTATCAGCCATCAATGGATTTGATTATTCTTTACCAGTTGTCGTTTGCCCTTGAATAGCCAATTCTTTCTTGTCTATTAGACATGGTGAATTGATGACCATTTGTTGTGTGGTGTACAACCAACACTGAAAGGACATTCATGCTATCATTAATATCCTCCCCTCAACTCCAACCATATAGCATTTTCACCAAATTAGCATATCAAATACCTTTAAGCTCTAAACCTGCAAAATGTTAAGCATAAAGAAACACAATCCAAAACATTTTGCATACTGCTCACAAGAGAATTAGTTTCTCTTAGGGATCTAAGTCATTACTGACTTGTGTCTGCTTGTTGGATCAACATAGTCAAATTGTTTACAACTGTAAGATCCACTATTTTTAAAGATATGATCTAGTACCTTAATTTTAGGTCTCCATACCCAGCATGCTGAGGACTTAACAACATTAATCCCTTGTTCCCCAACAGCACTTGTCACTTTGTTTCCCTTGGCTGTATTAACAGAATTTATCTTAACAGTATTAACTTTGTCATTCAAATTTCTGTTTTTAAGTGCTGTTTGTTGGTAAAAAGGTCACCTAAATGGTGAATGTGACTTCTGAAAAGCATTTGGTCTTGTTTTTGCAGCATTCACAAAGGATTTAGGTACAACATTATTAATAGGCCTGGCAGCACTACCTGATACTATGCTACACTTGGTTAAAACTGCTGTTGGAACAAAATTCCTTTTAGAATTAGAGAAATTTTGATGATTAACCCTCATAGCATTATTCCAAATTGGTCTGACTTCCCTTTAACCAGTTCCCTTTTTCACATTATTCAACACAGGTTTTTGTACCATCTTTTTATCATGAAAATCAGTCTTAAATTAGATGGTTAAGACTCCCACACACAAAACAAGCTTTCTTTGTAAACTGAAACCCAACTCCTAATTTCTGAGTTTTCTTATCATTCCAGTTTGTTCTGTTATACCTAGGATTTTCACTAACGTTCCTAAGTTGATTAGCTTGGTTAGGTTTTTGTTGAGCATTATCAGATTTTAATATCCTTACTTCAGACTCATCCTCATCACAATCAGACACCCAATCTTCAATTATTGGGGCATAAGTAGTTTTCTTAATCTCATTATAGGAATTTTCACAGACACCCTTATTTGCCTTAAATCCATGGCCTTTAAATTCAGGCTGTTGAAACTCCTTAAGACCAAAGTTGGACAAATCAATAGTTGGGGGTGCAAATAAGCCTATAGGTGGAGGTGGAATAGCATTATACCCTACACCTTTTCTATTGTTATTAGAAATTTGACTCCCTATCAATTTATCTAGGCTCTTAGAGGCATTTTCAAAATTGTCAATTTTAATCTGATTGCTCTCTTTTTCTTTCTTAAATTTTTCTATCTGAATATTAAGAGCATTGATTTTTGAGTCTTTAAATGAGGCATCTCTTTTTAAAACAATAATTTGGTCACAAAGCATAACCTCATTCTTTTTGTAGAAGAAAAGTTGTTCTTCTACAGAAGCTGAACCTCTTTTATAGGTAGCTAGATTAAACTCAGATTTATTAAATTCTACTCTTAAATTATCAAGCTGAGTTTTAAGAGTTTCAAAGGATTCAAGACAAGTGTTAGAACAAGTATTATGTACTTCTAAATCTGAGAAAGCCATAAGAGCCAAGTTGGTAGAGACTTCCTCATCTGCCATGTAGCTCCAATCAAAATCTGCTCCATCAATAGCCACCATTGCTTTGGAAGAAATGTATTCCACATTCATAGTCCTTCTTGAGCTATCTTAATTTCTAGCCCTGCTTTCTTGGTTCTTAGGACCTCTGCATTCCTGTGCAAAATGTCCCATCTTATGACAGTTGAAACATTCTACCTTGGATTTGTTATATCATGTAGTATCACTTCCATTGATAGTGATCTTCTTCCCAGTTCTCGGGTAATACCTCCTTACTCTCATACTCAGTAGTGCCAATTGCCACTTCAAATCTATTTCTTCAAGAGCATCTTCATGGATTTGTTCTAGGTCTTCATGAACAAGTTGAGACCCATTTGGTTTATTGTCCAGGAAAGCATAGAAAGTAGCATCACTCAAGTTAGCAGTACTATCAAGAGTACTATCAGTACTAACTGTAGAGTTAACAGTACTAACTTGAACATTAGCAGTATTAACTTCATTGGTACTGCTAGGAGTTATAACAAAGGCCATATTCTGAGAGCCTAAATTTGAGCTTGATGTAACAGTTCTTTTGACTTCTTATTTAACAATCTTAAAATTGTTGTAGAGATCATCAAAGCTCATTGAGTCAAGATCTGGTTTATTCCTCCATACTACAACATGAGTGTTCCATTCAGAAGGCAGAATTCTCAAGAACTTTAAATTGAGATCTTCTTGAGAGATGTTTTCACCCAAGATGGCCAACTTGCTAACAATTTTCTGAAGTGTGTTAAAGATAGAGTCAAGTGACTCTGTGCTTGGAGTGTTGAAATTTTCATACATCTGTTTCAGAAGTGTCTTTTGAGTCTTCTTTGTAGCCTCATTGCCACCAAATCTTATTTGTATAACAGCAAACAAAGTCTTGGCATCCTTGTATTGATTAAAAGTCAATTGATGTTCATTTGGAAGTGCCATTAGCAACATACTTCTGGATTTTACATCATTATTCTTTTGGGTCTTCTCTTTAGTAGTAACAAGACCTGGTATTGTTGAAGTAGAGGTACCATCTATATTTTTTGTTGTTCGTGCTACAGGATTGAAGGAATTGGCATTTTCTATGATATCCCATAGAGCATAGTCTTGAATTTGAAAGTATTGCTCTATTATGAGTCTCCATATCTCATATTTACCTTGTTTGAAAAGTGGCAGTTTTGCAACAACATTTGTTTGTGTAGTTTCTAGATCTATCTCTTTTGTAAAAAGAGTTCTTCTTTGTTTGTTTCTTCTAGATCAAAGTTTCATAACACAAGGATCTGATACGACTTGTTGATCCCTTTTGAATAGATCTTTGATTAGCTTGTTAAAGCTTTAGTTATCTTAAACTATGATAGAAACCTTGAGTAATATATAAAGATTATGCGGAATCTAATCTTTATACACTAGAAGAACAATTAAACAATGTAACAATAGCAACACAAGATCTTTCTCTCAACTCATAATATATTGAATGATTCACAAAACAACTATATGTTTTGCCTAAATAGCTATGACTTTTCTATGTTGAATTCGTATATCTAACTATGCCGTAGGGTTCCTTTTATACACCAAGGAAAACCCTAATAGGCTTACAAACCGCGTTAAGTGATCATGCATATCTATTCCTAATATATCTCATGCATATCACATAAGCAGTACTAACTTCTAATACTAACAGTACTAATAAACTAACCAGCAGTACTAATGATCTATCATTTTGTACTGGCAGTACTAACTATAACTAACATTACTAACTATTAAAACTAGTATTACTAACGACTTAGTTTATATTCTTCAATCTTCAGTAGCAGCACAAATCTTTAAATAATAGTACTAAGTCCATCAGCAGTATATCCGTGTAGAAGCTCTTAATTCCTAATAGTTTGTACCACCTTCAAGAACTGATTGGGACCTTTTGTTTCAACCACTGTTTGATGAATTACTCAACCCTCCATCAAGTATTTATCACCCAGCCCCTGAAGTAATTGCTCCAATTGTTGAAGCAGTAGCTCCAGAACCCGCTTCTTCAACTGGTTTACCTTCCTCAACAACTGTTGACCAAGATGCACCTTCTGCTAGTAACTCAGAAACTTTACCCGAAACATAATCACCAGTCATTTCTAACGATGTTGAAGAAGAGAATCATAACTTATATGTTTCACACATGAATAACGATCCATTCTTTGGCATTTTAATTCTAGAAAATGATTATGAAGCATCTTCTTCATCGGACGTTATTCCTACCATTGTGCACACTGCTGCTCCTAACTCAGAACACATTACCAAATGGACCAAGGATCATCCTTTAGACAACATCATCAGTGAACTTAGAAGACCTGTTTCCACAAGACTCCAACTCCATGAACAAGCTTTATTTTGTTATTACGATGCTTTTCTCTCATCAGTTTAACCTAAGACTTATAAGTATGCTACTCAAGGATGTTGGATTGAAGCAATGCAAGAGGATTTAAATGAATTTGAACATCTTGAAGTCTGGGAACTCGTTCCTCGTCCAAATAAAGTGATGGTCATTACTTTAAAATGGACCTACAAGGTGAAACTTGATGAATTAGGCGGAATTCTTAAAAACAAGGCTCAATTGGTTGCTCGTGGTTACCGTCAAGAAGAGGGAATTGATTTTGAGGAATATTTTTCTCCTGTGGCAAGACTTGATGTATAACACCCTGTATTTTAGGGTCATTTACGACGTCAATATATTCACTATTTACTTTTAGTATTGTACGCGTTTTCTTTTAAATCGTAATCGTTAAGTTAAATCACTTAAGATAAAAATTATCATTCAATGTAAACGGGCATCAAACAATTAAATGTTTATATCAAGCAAGTGTTAAGTAACTATTTTGGGGATATTTATTAACTTTTTTTATTTTATTTTTATTGGTTGCGTAAAGTGTTTACGTTTCACGATAAAATACGTTTAGGCATTCCCGGAACCATCAAAACTTTTCAACGCTTCAACAAATACCCAAAATTGTTCCCAATACCCAAAATTTACTAAATAACATCACATATCCGTTCATATGGCTGGATTTATATAGATAGGAACCAAAGATATTATCAAAATTTGATCACACTTCCTTATTTTTATAGGATGATGTCTTATTTAGGGAATAAGTAGATATTTCTCTACAAACTCAAATAGTGAAATAGACCAAGACCAAAGACTTCCATGAAATCCTCTAAGTGTCTCTTTTACTAGTCCTTGAGGTATATAAGACTTATACAAGTAATATTACACACACTTTCATTTCTAAAGGTGAAAAACACAAAAACACTCCCTTTGTCACCCTTATAACCCACAGCTCAAACCAAACATACACCAAATCCATACAAAATTTTAACTTTAACATTTACACACATTCCTACATGATATCTAAGATAACCTAAGGTAATTAGAAGGTTTTCTTTAAGGTTTACAAGTGTTAAAGGAAGAAAGTTCAAGATTAGGGTTTTAGTGAAATTAGGGTTTTCAAGGTGTTGAAAGCTAGGATTTGTTTGCTAAACAAGGGTTTATATCATATTGTTCACCATCATACTTCATATTAAGGTTACCTAAAATTCTTAATCTCTTTACTTTTTTGATTTTATGCATATATGATGTTTATGTAGTTAATCACCATCTAGGAAACTTATCTACATGAAATATGGATTTTTACACTTGTTTATGATTTGGTAAACTTTTATATATGTTGTATGAATGTTCATATCATGTTATAATGGAAGTATAAGTAATGTACAAGTGTTGGTTATGTATAAAAAGTATGTGTAAACAAGTTAACTAAAAAGTATACTTATGAAAGTTCATGGATAAATAAGTGTGTACACATTTGGATCTTGTGATTTTTGGATAAAATATGGACTAATCATGGACTAGAGACCCTAAGGATGTAATACATGTGATTATGAGTGTTGTAATGGACTTGTAACAAAGTGATTAAACTTAAAAGTTAGAAAAACTAATTTTAAACACATTTTAAGATAAAGTTCAAAACCTTCTATTTGAAATTTGAATTTAGCATATATATTTTATGATTTTATAAAATACTACATGTTACAAAGATCGTGGGCATGTAGAGAACTCAAAAAACCGATTTATAACGAAGAAGATACGCTAATTTTTAGTTATACGATAATTAAACGCGATATAAAAGAAATTTTATAAAAACAAGTTAGAAAATACTTCTGATATATAAGGTTTATTATTTATCCCAGATATTACATAATTTTAGGATTCTAAAACAATAAGAATTGTAATTTTTCAATCATTAACGAAGGAGTTATGAATTACGTGAGTTTACGATAATAAATACTTTTATAAAAGTTATTGTTCATCTCAGACATGAATATTTTGAAAACATCATTAATATGATAGAACTTTTAATAACAAAGACGTGCTCTAAAGAATCACTAAAAACGGAGTTATAACGAATAAAATACGACATTTACGGTTTTACGATAACTAAATTTATAAAAATAAATTTATAAACTGTCATGAACAGTAAAAACCACTGTTCATTAGGGGACTAAAAATATGAAAATGTAATATTTTGATGACTCATTTTAATATGAAAGCGTAGACATAAGAAATGTAAGAAACGAGCTTAAAACGAAGAAATTGCGTCGTTTTTGCTAATGAGATATTTATAAACGTTTTAAATTTGTAAATACGATTTCACAAACGCGATTGGATGGTGATGTAGCTATATAGAATTGTTTATGGTAGTAGTTAATCAAAGTGCTTAGTACTTATACGGCCTATATTATATTAGGTTGCATTCAGCGTTTATCTGACGCATTTTCTGTAATATAATATGATATTCATTACTCAAGGTGAGTTCATAGCCCGACGTTTTACATTTTAATGATTTATAAGTTTTGGGGTGAGAAACATATGCATGTTTTACAATTGGACGCAAGTGGACATTTCACATTACGATTACGAGTTTGCGTAAGTAGCGATAGCCCATCTGAGCCTATTATCATGAACTTTCAATTACTGTTATGAGCGTAAATGTTATAAATAGATCTATTTGGGATTGACATCCCCGTTCGGCTCATTGTGCCGGTTTGCCGGACAACGAACGTATACAATGTCGGACATAGGATGCTGCGGGTTAGAACATCATCACAGGCAATGTTGGCAATTTATATTGCATTTCATACATGTCAAGCTTCAGTGTCATGAGCTTAGGAAAACGTAATTACATTTTATGATGTTTGCATCTGTTGCATTATCATAGGGAAATCTTGTGGTCCTACATTATACATTTTATAAACCTATGAATTCAATCAATAATATGTTGATGTTTTAAGCAATGTTTTTCAGGGGATCAATAAGGCATGAGGTGAAAGGGATACATTGGTGGTTTTGATTTGGATGTCATGCATTAAAGATTTTGTCGCATTACATTTTGTATATCTGTTATGGGCTAGAAATCTTTGTATTTTAAACAAGTGAGGCTTCGGCCTTTTGTAGCAAACAATTTGTTAAATCCAATGTATCAGTTTTAAATGGCTTTTAATGGTCGATCTTATATATATCTTATGTTATTGATCTATGAAGTACCACCCCCAACCCATATTCCGCTGCGATCCAAATTTGGGGGTGTTACAAATTGGTATCAGAGCCAGGTTATAGAGAACCATGTCAAATGTTTTGCTGGACTATAACCATTTTCAAACATTGCATTCATACAAAAGGGGTTTTCACGAGACATACATACATACACTAGTTGTTTCATTAGTTTAGACTAGATGCATTCATAATTGATATACATGTTATGATATAAATGTATATTACTATAAGAGTCTTATATTAAATACTAATATAAGCTATTTTAGATTTTTAGATACAGTCATGTCGGATTCTGAGGATTCCACAGTAACATACACTGCTGTATCCAGCCTATTTGGAGGGTTGTCAAACATCAGATCTTCGGGGGTGGATGGACCACCCTTGATGCCAGAGGATCCATATGCATATGTGGTAGCTGCTTTTCAGGCCCCGCCATCTCCTGATTATGTGCCAGGCCCTGAGTACCCACCTTCACTAGACTTTGTTCCAGAGCTGGTTTATCTAGAGTTCATGCCACCAGAGGATGAGGTACTCCTAGCTAAGGAGCAGCCCCTACCTGCTGCTGTCTCACCTACTACTGATTCACCATACTATGTTCTTTGTTGGATCCTGAAGAGGATCCAGAGGAGGATGATGATGAGGACCCTGAGGAGGATCCTGCTAATTATCCTATTGATGGAGGAGACGATGGCGATGATGAGTATGAGTCATCCGATGATGACGAGGATGATGATGTTGATATTGAGGAGAATAAGGAGGAGGAGAACCCAGCTCCTGCCGACTCTACAGCTGTTGCCTTACCAGCTGTTGATCATGCCCTATCTGCTAAGGAGACTGAGCTATTTGATCCAAGATGAGCCACCTACACCATTTTGGTCTGATACGGAGGTTGCCAGACTCGTTGCTATACCTACTCTACCACCATCACCACTTTCCCCATGGTCATCACCACTGCCTCAGATTCCTTCTCCACCACTACCCCAGATACTATCACCACTACTAGTATCACCACCCTTACTTGTATCATCTCTACCACCTGCTAGTCCTATTCGTCCGTTGGGTTATTGAGCTGCGATGATCCGGCTGAGAGTTGAGGCCCCATCTACTTCCTATTCACTACCATTACCACCACCCATCATACTCTCCCACACCAGATCAGATGCACCATTATCAGTGACACCACCATTCTTACCCATACCAGCCCCTACATCATCACCACTATTGCTACTACCCTCTACTAACTGTAGAGAGGACATACCCAAGGTTACCTTACCGCCTCGAAAGAGGTTAGGTATTGCTCTTGGTCCTAGGTACGAGGTCGGAGAGAGCTCGTCTGCTGCTGCCGCTAGACCGACTAGAGGTTCTAGAGCAAACTATGGTTTTGTTGCCACCCTAGATAGGGAGATTAGGCATGATCCAGAGAGATATGTTAGTTATGGGATTACGGATACTTGGGATGAGATGCTTGAGGATATGCCATCGGCACCAGCGACTGATGACATAGAGTTGGGTCGACGGATGATAGAGTTTGCCACTAGGGTTAGGCAAGACACAGACGAGATCTATACGAGGTTGGATGATGAGCAGATTGAGCGACAATTGATGGCTGGTCGGCTTAACATGCTGTATAGAGATAGGCGTGCACATGCTCGTACAGGTTTTATAGATGGAGAGAGAGGCTAGGATGTCTCGAGAGGCTTGGGGACGATCCATGGACGCTAGTGATCTTGCATGTTCAGAGGTTATGTCACTACGTACTACTGTATTGGGTCAGCAGGCAGTGATTATAGAGTTGCAGGCAGCGGATCGCAGGAGACAGGCAACGATTATAGAGTTGTTGGCAGCGGACCGCAGGAGACAGGCAAAGTTCATTGAGGCACTAAAGCTGCTGAAGAGACTTCATACCCAGATGACAGAGTTCGAGAGACAGCAGGGACCCGCTAAAGGTCTTGCACAGCCAGATGCACCAGAGGAGGCTGGTAGCAGTTCATATATCATGTTATGGCTAGTTATTTTGTTCAGCCTACTAAGTATTATGGGTAATTCCCGGCTAGTATGGCTTTAGGTTGTATATTTTATCTTGTAACCTAATCGTTGTGATCATTTTGTATCTGAACCAATCATGTATGTTTTCCAATTATATATGGAATGGTGGTATTATGTCATGTCTGTAATCGAATTTATTATGAATGAATGTCGATTTAGCTTTAAAAACTAAATTAAGCAAAAACATATTAAGCCCTATACCTAATGAACATTTAAGACTAAAAATAAGCTAATGAAATAAGCTAGAAAGCAATTGAAAAAGAGGTCAGTACATACTGACCATAATCAGTATGTACTGGCTTAGTTTTTTGAAAATTGGTGATTTTAAGCCCTAAAATTAAGCTAGATGATATGTGTGAAAACACATATCCGTTTTATATCTAAAATAACCCTAAAAAGATGAAATTGTGCTTAAAATACTTGTATATTGCTTGTTTTGTCTTTGTGATTATGTAGGTACGGATAATGCAAAAATCTCAAGAAAATGGTCAAAACCGGGCAATCACGGACACGAGACGGAAAAGAGTGTATAAGAGCCGAGGATTTGATAGCAAGAAAGGTCAAAAGTCAACTCTAGTCAACCTTTAGTCAACCAACGTGAAGGTCCTTGATAACTGAATGGATCTTTGCAGCCTATAAAGGATGATAGCCAAGATGTATAAATACAAATGACTATGTAGAAACAATGACTATGAATACTATGTGTTAATGCGGAATCTTAACACAGGTACTAAGAAGAACAATGAACAACTGAATAACAACTTTATTAATGTGTTCTTGAGGATTACAGATTGCTAACTATGATATTGTATATGATTTGCTAAACTTGTGTATTCGTCTGTAATCTTCTGTGTTCATATATATATTCTAACTATGCCAAAGGTGATCCTTTTATATACTAAGGATAACCCTAAATGGCTTACATATCTTTTTCTAAAATATCTCATAAATATCTTTTAAATATCTTCTCAACGGTACTAACTAACTTTCTACTAACGGTACTAACTAACTAACAGTACTTAATACTTTGTACTGTCGGTACTAAGTATAACTGACAGTACTAACTATTTGTACTGTCGGTACTAAGTTAAGAAAACATTAATCCTAACAGGGTATAAAAATCTTACACAAAAGCTTACATTATATAAAGCTTTCTTTTCACCTCAATGGAAATTTCTTATCCATACAATTCTGCAATGCCTTAGTGCTAAGACTACTGCTTGGAACGAATTAAGTAGCACTATGGCCTCTGCTATCATCTGTCTTGCCACAAACAAAAAATTCAACTTTTCCAAGTATATTTTTGATAATATGGTGAAGAACTTAGAAGGTGAGGTTAAATTTTTGATGTATCCAAGATTTGTCCAAGTATTTATAAATCAACAACTTGGTGATATGTCAAAACATAAAGGGATCTATGTTACTCCCTCACATACTAAGAAGATTTTTAAAAATAGTTTTTTTTACTTGTGCTCGAGAATGGATGCATGCCCCTTGTACACACTTTTTGATCATATATTTATCAAAACTTATACCCGTCACAAATTTAAGTATGTCGTCCAATTAGTTGAGATCACTTGCAATTACTTTTTGCTCTGCGTGAGATGTAGGTGAATTGTAACCTATATGCGTGAGACCTAGATATATTCTCGCATGTCTCGCCATTGTAGACTTAATCGAGTTTAAGTAGGCGAGACCTTGGCCTCGAGTCAAGATGAGATTAAACAGCAAGCCTGAACATTGTGTTTTCTTCGGTTAAAATGTCTGAGTCCCCATATGGTCTAAGAATTGCACAGGTTTTGCAATCGGTAAACGTTACCTACCTATTGAATCTATCATTGCTAGCAGATCAACTGATGTGATGGTGGAACCTCAATGTGGATCTTAGCCTTTTTTGTAAAAATAATTGTTTTATATATATATAAACTTGGGTAGTTAATTTCAAAAGGATTAATTATTGAAAATACTAAAATCTTGAACTTTATTTTGTAGAATGGCTACAACCAAACCAACAAACAACAACTCAATCCGTCAATTCTCAAAAGAAGAGAAGTTTGAATGGTAACAACTTTTTTGGATCGGTAACGCAACCTGAGGATCGTCCTCAGGAATGAATAAATAGTTGCACCACCAGGAAAGCCTTACCTGAAGCGCCTCCTGCCATTGTAACTTCTGCTGTTCGTAACGCCTACACCCGTATGGTCGCTGAACAACAAGAATTAGTTTGTATTATGCTGGTAATCATGACCCCCAAGATCCAAAAGAACTTGGAGGACCGACCAGCATTTGAGATCCTACAGGAACTGAAAACTATATTCCAGCAGCAGGCTGAGCAAGAATTGTTTGAAACTGTCAAGGCATTTCATGCTTGCAAGCAGGAGGAAGGCCAATCTGTTAGCACCTATGTGCTAAAGATGAAAGCCTACTTGGATCAGATGGAGCGACTTGGCTATCCCATGCCTCTAGTCCTTGGGGTGAACTTGATTCTTACTTCACTCTCAAAGGATTATGACCAGTTCATGCAAAATTATAACATGCACGGCATGGGGAAGACTATACCTGAACTGCATGCCATGCTAAAACTTGCAGAAAAGAGTATACCCAAGAAAGCTCCTGTTGTCCTAGCTATAAGGCAAGGTTAAATCCAGAAACCTAAACCGTAAGCACAAGGCAAGGGAAAAAGCAAGTTGGCTTATGATCCCAGGCACAAGATCCCCCACCTGCTAAAAAGGAGCATCCTGCTAAGGACACTGAGTGTCACCACTGTCAAAAGACTGGACACTGGAAGAGGAACTGTCCTCTATATTTGGCAGAGTTGAAGAAGAACAAAGCCAGTGCATCTGGCACATCAGGTATCTTCACGATAGAACTGTTATCATTTCCTAAAAGTAATACCTAGATTTCACATGATACACAGTTTTTGGCACACACATTTGTAAATACCAATCCAGGGCAAGAGGATATCGAAAGTTGAATACAGGAGAATTGGATAAGTATGTGCAACGCAACACTGCGCTGTCCGAAGCTATAGGATCTTTGATCTTATCCGTCCCAGTGGAATGATTCTTGTATAGACAATTGTCATTTTTCTCCTACTATTACAAGAGGGGTTATTTCACTTTCACGTTTATGGGATAATGGTTTTCATCATAAATTTATAGATAATGGTGCTATTTCAGTTTCTAAGGATAATATAGTTTATTTTAATGCTTTTCCACGCGATGGCATTTTTGAAATTGATATGCATAATCATATGTCCAATGAACGTTCTATTTACACATGTAGAAACAAGAAAACCAAGCACAACTTGGATTCTATTTTTCTATGGCATTGTCGTCTTGGCCATATAAACAAGAAACACATTATGAAGCTGCAACACGATGGGCTTCTTGACTCAATTGATGATGAATCTTTTGACGTATGTGTATCCTGTATATTTGGTAAAATGGCAAGAAAGCCTTTCACTCATGCAAGTGAAAGAGGTGATGATCTACTTGGAATCATACATAGTGATGTATGTGGACCATTTAGAACCACATCTAGAAAAGGTGCTAACTACTACGTTACTTTTACTGACGACTTCAGTAGATATGGTTATGTTTACTTGATTAAACATAAACATGAAGTTTTTGAAATGTTCAAGACTTTCCAAAACGAAGTAGAAAATCACTCAGAAAGATTATTAAAGCACTTTGATCGGATCGAGGAGGCGAGTATTTAAGTCAATAATTTTTAGATCATCTAAGGAGTCGTGGGATCATCTCACAACTTACTCCTCCACGCCACAACACAATGGTGTATCGAAAAGGAGAAATCAAACTTTACTTGATATTGTTCGATCCATGATAAGTCTAACTACTTTGCCAATGTCCTTTTGGGGATATGCTCTAGAGTCTGTTGCACGCATACTCAATATGGTTCCAACAAAGAAGGTTAATAAGACACCATACGAAATATGGCACGAGAAATTCCTGAATCTGTTTTACTTGAAAGTCTGGGTTGTGAGGCGCTATTTAAACGAGACACGCCAAACAAACTTGAGTCTAGATCTATCAAGTGCATCTTCGTAGGATACCCAAAGGAAACAATGGGTTACTACTTCTACTACCCACTTGAGAACAAAATTTTTGTTGCTCGTTATGCTGAGTTTTTTGAGACCAATCTCATAAAACAAGAAGTAAGTGTGAGCACCGTAGACTTTGATAAAATTCAAAGTGAAGATGCACAACCTTCTGAGAACACTAGCCTACATCAACATGAGGTCGAACACGACACTGTAGAACCTCAAACTGATGTAATTTCCGTTCGTAGATCCGCAAGGATACCTCAAGCACCTGAACGATATGGTTTATATATCGATGCTGAGGAACATGAGTTAGGAGATCATGGGGAACCTCCTAACTATCAAGCTGCATTATCAGATCCTGAATCCGATAAGTGGCTTGAAGCTATGAACGCGGAAATGCAATCCATGAAAGACAACCAAGTTTGGAACTTAGTTGATCTTCCTCCTAATTGTAAGACTGTTAGGAGTAAATGGCTCTTCAAGAAGAAGACCGATATGGATGGCAATATACATACCTATAAAGCTCGTCTTGTAGCAAAAGGATTCACTCAAACCTACGGGGTTGATTATGAAGAAACCTTCTTGCCTGTTGCAGACATAAAAGCTATTAGGATTCTCATAGCCATAGCAGCGTATTATGACTATGAGATTTGGCAAATGGATGTCAAAACCGCCTTCTTAAATGGTTGCCAAAACAAAGATGTTTATATGGTGCAACCTGAGGGGTTTGTGAATCCTAAGCATCCAAGACGAGTATGCAAGCTTTAAAAATCCATTTATGGACTTAAGCAAGCTTCTAGGAGCTGGAACAAGAGATTTGATGAGGAGATCAAAAAGTATGGTTTCACTCAAAATCCCGATGAGCCATGTGTATATAAAAGAGCTAGTGGAAGCATTATTGTCTTCCTAATCTTATATGTCGATGACATATTTCTCGTGGGAAACAACATTCCAATGCTACACGATGTAAAATCCTAGCTTCGAAAATGTTTTGCCATGAAAGACTTAGGTGAGGCGGCATACATTCTAGGAATCAAAATCTATCGAGATAGATCTAGGCGATTAATCGGTTTAAGTCAAAATGCATACATTGACAAAATCTTGAAATGATTCAAGATGGATACTTCCAAGCGTGGAACTATTCCAATGTAACCCAATGTAGACTTGAGAAAATCTCAAGGTCCCTCCACACCGGCAGAGGTGAAGCGAATGAAAGCAATACCTTATGCTTCGGTTGTAGGCTCTATCATGTACGCTGTGAGGTGCACTAGACCTGATGTAGCGTTCTCTCAGAACCTAACGAGTAGATACTAACAGAATCTTGGTGAAAGTCACTGGACTGCTATGAAGAACATACTGAAGTATCTTAGAAATACTAAAGATATGTTTCTTGTTTATGGTGGTGATTCCACAACTGAGCTTGATGTTACTTGCTACACCGATGCTAGTTGGGAGACTGATCGGGATGACCTTCGATCGTAAACAGGGTTTGTCTTCGTGATGAACAGAGGCGCTGTTGATTGGAAAAGTTCTAAGTAAAGCACTACCGTAATGTCTTCTATGGAAGCTGAATACATAGCTGCTGCTGAAGTTGCAATGGAAGCTATTTGGATACGTAAATTCATTTCTGGGCTTGGCGTTGTCCCCAGCATTAATAAACCTATGGATATGTACTGTGACAACACAGGTGCCATTACCATAGCTGACGAACCTGGTGTTCAAAAGGGTGCCAAACATTTTCAAAGAAAATATCATTTTATTCGTGAGTTATTCAAGAAGGTGATATTCGAATTCTCAAAGTTCATACTGATAACAACTAAGCTGGTCCTCTTACAAAACCAATGCCTTGCACCAAACATGTTGAGCATGCTAAGAGCATTGGACTTAGACCAGCTGGTAGTTTCATGTAGATATGTTTATTTTAGTATTTGAATAATTAGGATGTAAAACAGTTTTATTTCATAATGAATTGATATACTTGGTGTGATCGTTTTCATTCTATAAATACTATGTCCTATATTAGCATGTTTAAATCCATGAATAATTCATTTATTCTAAATCATCCATTGTCAGTTAATGATACGGGAGCATTATTGAGTTAAGATAAATGTGAGTGTTTTGGTTATATTCATACAGTGTGAATATTAAAGGATGATACCGCCAAACTCATATGTTTTTCATTGGATCAAGGTTCCCCTCAACCAATAATCAACTTAGGATTTCCTCGAATCCAAGAAACCAAGCCACTATTCAAGATAGCAGGGTTACAGTGCGACAAGTACAGGGGAGACAAGGTCAAAGTTATTCTGGTACTAGGTATAAGAGTAATACTACTAGCTCTAGGGGAAACAAAGCATGTGGACAGGCAAGGATTGTTATATGCTACAATTGTCAAGGTGAAGGACATATGGCTAGGCAATGCACTCAGCCTAAGCGGCCAAGGAATGCAACATGGTATAAGAAAAAGGCAATGTTAGTTGAAGCTCAGGAAGATGGACAAATTTCAGATGAAGAACAACTCGCATTTCTAGCAGATCCAAGGGTTTCAGATGGTCAAGCTATTCAGACAATCATTCCAAACACTGCTGCTTTTTAGAGTAAGGATCTTGATACTTATGATTCTGACTGTGATGATATCTTGAATGCACAAGCGGTTCTCATGGCCAACATTTCCAACTATGGTTCTGACGTTATCTTAGAGGTACTCATTCTGCAACCTATCTTAATGATATGGAAAATCAAAGTTTGGATGCAATGCAGGATTTTGAACAAACACCAGCTGTGGATTTTCAGATAATGAGATACATAGTGATAACAATATCATTCCGTACTCTCAATATTTGGAAGAAACACAACAGGCAAATGTTCAAGATACTCATTTGCAGGCACAACAAGATTCAATGATTTTATCTGTGATAGAACAAATGTCAGAACAAATGATTAATCATGTAAATAATTAGGAAAAGGCTAATAAGGAATAGAATAATGAATCAGTAACCGTTGAGCTAGAGAGATATAAAGAACGAGTCAAAACTTTTAAACAACGTCTTAATATAGATTTAAGCAGTCGGGAAAAAATGATTGATTCTCTAATGGATGATATGATTAGGGAGAAGCTTGCACTGAAAGAACAAGTTGACTCACTTGAGCAAAATCTTTTAAAACAAATCAAAGAAAAGGAATGTTTATTGCAAACATTCACGGTTTTCAAAAAAGAATCCAAAGAAAAGGAAGATAAATATATGGAAAATGAAATTGATTTGGAAAAGAAGATAAAGGAACTTGATAATATTCTTTCAAAAGTGGGTCAATCTGCTCAAACAGTGCACATGTTAACTAAGCCACAAGCCTTCTGATTTGATAATAATAGGATACATAATATATACCTAAAATACCAAATTAATTATAGTATAGAGAGTATCCCGTTTGATAAGAAAATTGCTTGAGGACAAACAATATTTTATCTCCCGGATATCGTATCCCGACAAGAGGTGAATTTGAAATTCACAAAAGTGTTTTGTTTGATGCTTGAATATCAAATATTTTAAATTTTGAATCTATTTCTAATAATGAAATGCAAAAACAAATAAAGGCAAGTTAACAAATTAAGCAATTACGAATTAAGCACGAAAATGTTAACGGGAATCTAAAAACGTATCTAAAAACCTAAATTATCAAAATTTAACCCTAAATATGTAAATTTGATTTCTAAAGGTCTTAAATTATTAAAAATAATTTTAAAAAAATATATTTTTTTGACTTTTATTTTATTTTTTATGAATAAAAAACAGATTTAATCTAAAAATATTATAAAAAAATATTAAACTAATTTATAAAAATCTGAAAAAATTATAGAAAATACTTTAATCTATTTCTAATGTAAGAAAAATAAAAACTGAAAATAAGCTAAACGGGATAAGCTGATAAAAAGCAAATAAGCCTAATGAGCTAAAACTGAAAACTAAGGTTAAATATTAAATAGTGTAATGGTATAATTGAAAAAGAACCCAGGGCAGTTGGTAATGAGTGTGTGTGTGTTAAAGTGTTGGCTATGAGAAGGGAAGGTCACAGGTTCGGACCCTGTGGCTTCCCTTTTTGTAAAAGAAAATTTTAATTTCTTTTTAAAACAGCTAAATATAAGACCAAGATAAGCAACTTTAAAAAAACACTTTTGACAGAACTTAAAAATAAGCTAGAAAAAGCTTATAAAACAGACAATTTATGCTTTTTACTTTTTAGCTTTTAGAAAAATGTTTGGCTATTTAGGACACAATAAGCAAATAAGAAAAACAAATAATCTGAAAACAGATAATAAGCTAGACCTAATAAGCATAGAGGACTGAAAATAAGCAAAGAAAATAAGCTAAAATTCTCTAAAAAGCTAAAAAGACAGCAAACTTAAGACAAGACTTAAAGGACATTTGACCATTTCTAGGCTAAGATAAAGGACAAATAAGCTCTAGGTAAAAAGCTAAAAAGCTAAAACAGATGAAGAACAGGACTTAAAAGACTTAAATAAGCAAAAATAAAGCCAACAAGCCTAAGAAATAAGCTAGAAAAGCACAATAAAAATGACAGCTACACAACTTTTGTTTTTGGCTTTTTGATGAAATGACTACTTACAGACTAGAATTAAGACACTAAAAAGCAAATTGACAAACTACAAACTAAAAACAGATTATGACTAGACTAAAATGATCTAAATGCAATAAAATTTAATCAAAGATAAGCTGAAATAAGGTCTGATATGATCTGCACATTTGGACATTTCAAGCTCAAAACAACTACTTCTTTTTGACTGACTTAAGTCAAAGATGAAATTTCAAAAAGCTTTAAACTCAAAACAGAAACACTTTGATATCAATTACTTCACAAAAACCACACCTAACATAAGGCCTTAAGGAGTTTTGCAAAAATAAGCTGTTTGTAAAGCCAAAAATCTAGCAGACTTAGAATTAGATCAAACAGAACTCAAAACTTAACAAATCTACTTTAAAGCTTATAAAAACTAAATTATAGTCTAACTAAGAGCTAAGTGAAACTGATTGGAAAACTAGAAATGGTTTTGAACCTCATATGACCCATTTTAAAGCTTAACCCAAACACTCCTTTAGATTTTGAAACTCAATTTTTAACTTATGACAGATCTCAAAAAGCTTTAAAAGATGAAAACATATTAAGCACTAAGATATTAGATGACAAATAAGCACAAAAAAGGACAAATAAGCAGTATTTGATAAGCTATGACAATAAGCAGTTTAACTAATAACAAGACAGAATTTATGTAAACTTAAACTAAGCTATTCGAAGTCATAAACTAAACACATTAAGATATTTAAGAACTGAACAAGCACAATAGCAACCAAATTAAGCACTAAATAAGCAGATAAGTAGTAAGATAAGCTAAAATAGATTTGAAGCTTAAAGAGAGAAATAGAAAGTATACCTTGATCCCAGCTAAACAGGGATCTAAATAAGATCTTATAAGCTATTCTACAAGCCAAGCTACAAAGATAAGCCTTGGCTATTGTCCATAAGCCCATCCAGGTTTGGCTTATCATCCAAATAAAAGCTAAGGTAATTTGAGTGAGTATTTGGTGATTAGCTTAATCAGTTAAGCCTTAGAGAGCTTAACTTGGTTTATACTAGCTTATTTAGATAATAAGGAGCTTATTAGCTTGTTAGGTTGTATCCAAACACATTTTCAATAAGATATCACAAAGTAAAGACAAAATTAAAGGGCACAAATGTAAATAAAACTGATACTTTTATTAAAATGGAAACGTTTACAAGAAGAAATACATTAAAACTAAGCAATAAGCTAAAGGTTTATAAAATTAAGCTAAAAACTATACGCCTTCTTACGTGTTGAGGAGGTCTCCTTATATAGTGATGAGGGGAAGGATCCAGAACCCTAGGACGCTCCTCATCAACCAATCTTGGCCCTTCAATCTTGATCATTCTCCACGCAATCATTTAAAGCTCTTGGATCATGTGCCAGCTATTATTAACCAATCATTGTGCTCAGGATTGCCAGCTTAGCTAAATGGGGTGATGTCAAGCGTGTGTCAGGCTTCTAGAAGCAATTGAGAGCGTGGGTTGAATGAATTTTACCTGTGTGAAATCGTTGGGTGAAAAGGGAGGGAGATGGGAAAGATATACAGTAATTTTGACCCAGTGTTTGACTTGTGTGTTTATAAGACTTGGGCTCGGTTTATAAAGGAGGTGGTGATGGGCTTAGAATTGGACTTGGGCCGGATTGGATAGGATAATGGATTGGATATGTATTGTTTATAAAATGGTTTAAGGTTTATAGTATAATAGTTAATGGGATGATCCGGCCCATTTAGTGGGCTCGGTTGGTCCGTAGAATATGGATATGCCTTTGGCTTTGGTTTTTCGCGCTCTTTCCATTCATGTACTCGGTTTTGTCCGTATTGGCTTCATTTTTGTCCTTTTATTTAATATCCATACCTGCAAGACACAAATCACAAAATACACATATACAATGCCATTGCCGTGTCCTCACGCAATGTTATAAATTCATGCTTAAAACTAAAAATTCCAATCCCCCTAAACTAATCACCTCGAAAAGTAGCTAAGGGCTCATCTAAGGGGATTAAGAAATCAATAATTTTGAAACGCCCCGTTTTACCATTCTTTTTATATATATTGTTATTTTTCGCAAGTGACTATATGTTCGACTTTCATTATTTAATTATAACTTTTGGGATCATGGGACAAGAAACACTTGTAAATAGTATTTAAAAGGATAAATTCATCGTCCTCAATTTTTCACCTGCCCCAAACCAAGCTTAAAAACAAAATCATTGTTAAATACAAGTTAAGATGCTAATACTACTCATAAATGTTAATTGTGTATGCATAGCTACTTTCCGCTCCCTTATTCCTAAGTCCTCTAAAGATTTTATTATTATTATTGGTGACAAATAAATTATGGCCTTATTTTTATAAAGTAAACCTGGTTAAACCACAATTAGTTTGAAATCCTTTCCTAAAGAGACGATATGGTGAGAATAAGGTCCACATTAAGGTTCTAATTTCGCACGATTTAGAGGTTATCCTTTTTATTTCATCTGAAACAACTCAACTACGAGTCCAGAGACGGAGGCTTTATTTAGATAACCCCGGAGTCGAAATTTGGATTTATTCTTATTATTATCGCAACATTATTAAACCTCGGTCCTTTAAACAATTGCCACATCGGTATGCGAGCCGACCATGGTCCAGGAGTCTTATTTCGACCTCGGTGATCCTCGACCTTTTTGAAGGCTGCAACATCGGTTGTGAGCCGGCAAGATGCAGCAAACTTTTATCAGTCTCGGATTATTACTATGTGCCTTATTTAGAAGACTGTCACATCGGTTGTGAGCCGGCAAGAGGCAATAAACTTTTATCAGCCCACAATTTTATTATTATTATTACCTCCACCCTTTAAACGACTACCACATCGGTTGTGAGCCGGCAAGAGGTAGTGGTCTTATTTCGGCTTTGGTTTATTACATAACTATTATTATAGCCAAATTTCAAGTCATGTGGTCTTTTAACTACCTAGACAACGGTAGCGAGCCGTCAAGAATCGGTAGCCTATTTCCCCACAACACTGACAAAACCTCGATGTGTACCTTACTTTCACCAGAAGGAATCTCTACGAAGTGAAACAAAAAAAAAAAAAAACGTGACTCGTGTGTAACCTAATTTTCACCAGAAGAAATCTCTACGAAGTGATTTAAACTAAGAATCGAAAAAACCAAAGTAACTTTATTTATTCAACAATTATAATGTTTATTAAGTTGATGGGAGCAAAAAGCCACAATTAACCTCTATGAGCCTTAAAGAGAACCAACTACTCCATGTTTAGCATCTAACTTATATAAAACTCTATCATTTTTTGTTCTTCGCAAATTTAAAATCTTTACTAAAAAGATCCGCGAATGCTTAGTCTAATAAAACAAGCTTTGCATATTTAAAGTCTATCATGGAAACTTGCAAACTCTTGGCTTTTTCAAGCTAGAATTTCTGCGATTACAAAAAAGCTTCTTGTATAAAAGACTAGCAAAAGCTTAAATTTATATAAGTTAAAAGGCAAGCTAGAGCGCAACATGCTCGATCAAGTCAAAATTTATTCTCAAAAAGATGAAACTACGTGTCAAAACACTTATTCCATTTTTTGAATTTTTTAAATTTGGCATATTTTTGCTATTTTTGGTTGAAAAATGGGGTTACGTAAAGACAAGGCAAATGAAATCGAAAGATCCCCCATACTAGAACTACACATTGTCCTCAATGTGAGACTGTCACCCCCATATTAATTTCAAGGCATAATCCAAATATTAAGGGTATACTTTATGCAAAATCTAAAGTCCGTTAATTAATTATTCGAATAGATAAATGTTAGTGCATAAATCTCGGATATCGATTCCATATATACATTGGCGAAACAAAAGGATTGACAGATCGAGTGAATTATTTGACAAAACTAACGAGCACGAGAGTCTTCAAAATCCAGGGCAATCCTGGACATAAAACACAAAACACGAAACACGAGAAAGGAAGAGGCGAGCCTCCTCACATCATACTTATTCATAATTATTATACTAATATATTACTGTTAGTGCAAATATTATAATATTTAATCTATACGATCTCTTTATGTTTTGGTGATGACAAACATGTCATTTGTAATACATAACGTAAAGTACGCAAGTTACTCGTAATCACAAATTATCAATGCATACTCGCATCCACATCTCTCGATGTCTCAAGTATACATCAAGACGAATATTGGTTTACACCCGACGTAAATCATGCATAATGATATTTACAAAACAAATCAAATAAAACATGATTATGATCAATAGAAAATATTTTCATATTAATCCATCACATTTCTACAAAACTATATTTCTACAAACTACACAAAATAGTTTTTCTAAATAAAAACAAAAATAATGTTTTATTTGAAATTCAAATTTTGAATTCAGTTCCCCCTCCCCCCCTAAAAAGCCTAAATACAGCTCAGCCAGATAAACCTTCCCCACAAAAGGACAAAAAATCAGAAGCGTTCACAGTCTAGGTTCGCCTCCTTTAGTGCCTATGGCGGCCCCCTATATATACGGGACCCGTCGGGACCGCCACCAACGATGCAATATGATGTGAAATGATATTTCAGACAACTTTTCAGTTTTACCCGAAACTTGGAAACGAGCCGAAAAGGGGTAAAACAGCACCGCAAACATTTAACGAACAACCTACAACGCGGACACACAATAATAATTAAATTTGTTTTGTTATTTAATTAGACATGATATTTAAATAAGTAAAAAATTAAAGTAAATTTTCCTCATTTATATTAAAAGCGTGTGATAACGCAAATGCTCGAGCTATAAATCCATTCTAATCGGACGAGGCAAAACCGGTTCGCAAAATGAATAACAAATATTTTATTTAATGTTATAAAATATTTATGAAATATTATCAAGCGAATACTCATTTTTATCGGAAAAATAATTTGAAAAACAATGGCGCAAGTTTCGTGCGTTGGTTCATCCGTTAAGTCGCTCAAATGAGTCCCGAACCAGTATTTTATAAAAGTTTCTCGACAAGTTACACTTTTAGTCCCTCAAGTATTAAACACTTACCATTTCATTTTTAAAGTTTTATATATATATAAAACTTTTATACTTTTTTTTCATTTCATCTCTTATACTCACACATACACATTTATAATACTCTCTCTCTCTCTCTCCTAAATAATCCGGCCACCCCTCCCACACCTCCGGCCACCGTCGGCCGTCGCCGGAAAAGTCTTTCCGGTGAGTTTTTCCGACCAAGTTCCAACCTTCTCCTCATCACACGATCTACTTGATCCCCATACCCACTCGCCCTCACTTGCACCATCTCCCCCCTCTCTCCGGCTGTTGACCCACGACAGCCCCGCCACGCCACCGTCATCATCCCCACCATCCTCGCTACCATCACAATCGAACCACCAAGGGTGCGTTCGATTTAAAGAAGAACCACAAAGGTGCGTCCGGTTGGTATGTAAACAACATAAGGGTGTTTTGCGTTCCAGAAGTAAAAAAACAGCCACTAAAGGGTGTTGGGTCCGGGTCGCGGCTAGGATGCTCCGGGATGGAGGTGACAGCAGGGTTCGGGTTGGTTTTTACGCCATAAGGGTGCGTGTGGGTTGTGTTATAAACAACCGAAAAGGGTGCGTTTTGGTTCGGGTTTAGCAACAGGGGGGTTGGGTTGGGCTGGTTATGAACAAAAGAGGTGGGTTCGGGTTAAGGTTATAACAACCAAGGGGCGTCGGGTTTGGCTGTCAAAACTCAGCTGGGTATAGCCGGGGGGAAGGGTTGTTTCGGTTTGTTATAAGCACCATGGGTGCATCCGGAATTGTTATAAATAAGCAAAAAGGGTGCGGGTTGGTTTGTAACAGATTAGGGTGCGTGGGTTTGTGTTTTCAGCCGGGTAGGGTGTGTTGGTTAGTGGTAATAACAAGAAAAGAGTGAAGTGACTTTAATAACCATATAGGGGTGTTTGTTTATAGGTTTGGCAGCGGGTAGGTGCCTTGATTTTTTAAATTCGAATAATAAGGGTGCCATTAGGGTTCAAGGAGGGGAACACACTAGGGGTGTTTTGTTTTGGCCCGCTGGTCCAGCCACGCACAAGTGTTGCGTTGGCTGTCTCAGTCCGACTCACAAGGTTGCGTCCGGTTTGTGGTAGTAACACCATCAGGAGTGCGTTTGGTTATTTTGTTTGCACCACAAGGATGCGTGGGTTCGGGTCAGCCACCCACATAGGGTGCATCTTTGGGTTATATATGCACGAGGGTGTGTTTGGCTGTGTGTTTAACAGCCGTAGAGTGTGTTTGGTAAAACAGCCGAGGGGCTATTGGGTTTGGCTGCGAAAACAGTCGGGGTGCGTCGGGTTTGTGGGATGACACTGAAATAAAGTGAGTGTGGTTAACACAAAAATATATTAATTGTTTCATATATTTGATCGGATAAATTTATATGTGATGAAATCTGTTGAAACTTGCGGCGTCGAGATAATATATATATTGTATTAAAGCAGGATTAATAAGAAAATATAAGCCATAAGAGACACATTTTAGATATAGCTTAGACGAGAATTGAACTAAAAACGGACTTTGGCGCCTCTTTATTACGGATAATTTAAAACAGAAAATATGAACGAGGGATACCGTGATTCGTGACTATGAAAAGTCAGACTTTGGTTTACATAATATAGACAAATAAAATTTTGACGACGTTTTTGATAAAAAACGGACCTTTAACCTCCCAATAACGAAGAAACTGGAGTGAAATCGGAATATACACTTTAATAGAAACTAAGTTATTTTTAATATATTAAATCTGACAGATCTATTGATTAGACATTTGAGCACTTTCGATCCGATTCACAGCCTTCCTGCGTAACACGAAAGTTGATCGTAATGACATTTTACTTTGCCGCGATATTTGTCCTGCTTAAACGTTAAAAAAAAGCAGGTCAAAACGTAAAGGTGGTTAATATATTTATTTCATTTTAATAGTTTTAAAATCATTATTCGGTTCTAAAAGGCGGAAGTCTAAAAATAGTAATTTTTCGCGGATAAATTAATCGACATAAGAATGATTAGACGGAAAATAGTAAATATTCCAAATAATAATACTAAGGGTTAAGTTTAAAGACCGCAAGTGGATTTCTCATCACATGTAAACATGTAATTATAAACATATAAAAATATGTATGATTACCGTGCTGTAACGATTAACGCATCGTTAGGCTCGTATTTTTTACCTGGATAGTAATACGAACGACAAATTATAGGACGTGGTCAGAGAACGTTGCAAGATTCAGTTGGATTTATTGGATTAATTGATCGTAGGTCTTTAATCAATGTTAGTTCATAGCCTGTCGCTTTTCAATCTTTATCAATGTTTTTATAACCCGCTGGGAAACATGCTTGTCTACAATTCTTAAATTACTTACTCAGGGTATCTTATAACAATGTGAATTGTTTTAAAGGATTTGTGAGTTTATAGCTCCCCTGTTTTTACTCGTTTTACATATATTTGGGGTGAGAACATACTTAGATAAAGTCAAAGGACCATTAGTGTCAAGTGTGCAAAGTTTCAAGGGTTTATTTTGAAGATAGAAGTTTCAAGGACCAAAGTTGCCAAGAGTTGGAAGTTGTTATTACAAGAGAAAGAAGAGATAAAGACCACAAGGACTGAATTTGCACAACTCCAAACTTGTTTATAACTTGATTGGGCGGAGAGAAGAGACAAGGACGAGTTTTGCCAATACTCCAAACCTTCAAACAGAACCCGCCTTTCTCGCAACCTCCTAACTCCCACAACAGCATTTCCCGCCAAAATTCCCACAGCCCAATCTCCAAATTTCCCCACCCCCGCTCCTTTTTAAGACTCAATCCGGTTCATACACTTCCCCCAATCACAAACAAACACGTGGCACTTCCCTATTGGCCAAGACACCTCACTCCTATGATCAAACGGCTTATATTCTCCCACAAATGATCGACAGCTGAGATTAAAAAGGAAGGCTCTAGAATTCTTCCCCTCTCTTCACTTCTCCTCTATAAATAGAGTGTTAGGACATCATTTTTCGGTGTGTAGTTTTTAGTTCTAAAAATTCTATTTTGTAATTTCTTCAATTTTAAGCACTTTGTTCAAACATTTTCGTTTTAAGCTCTAATTACTTGTACTCTTGTTCATTCAGTTTGTACTACATCCTTTTAGCAATAATAACTCAACTTTCAAGTATTTGTTCACTTTGATTTCAATTCTAAGCTCATTTCACCAAATAAGCTTTAAATAAGCTCGTTTGAGCTTATTGATTCTAATAAGCTCAATTTTAGTAAAAGTTTGTTGTTTAAGTTTTCATTTCATCAGTTTAACTCATTTACAATTTAAAATGATCACTTGAGTTCATAATTCTCAAATTGGAGGTTCACAAGAAGAAATAAGCTGTTTCAGCTTATTGAGCTTAATGCTCTTTGGTTTAGAGGCTTTGGAAGCCAATAGGTGTAAAATTTGAGCCACTCACTCTACTAGAGTGGCTCTTGTGCTGAGACTCCAATATTTCCAGGTTAAAAGTCCTAAATTCTCATTTTAGCTTAAAATGTTAGCTTATTCATTTGTTTAGTTCTATTAATAGTTTGCTTATTTCTCTTCATTGTTATGATTATTGAAGTTTGAATTGGCTGAGTAAAGTTTCATTAGCATAGATTTTTATTAATTCTACTTTTTCACCTAATTCTGTCATAGTAATAGTATAGGCTTAGTAGAGGAACTAGCTTATTTTCATAAATAAGCTAAGCATTTTCTAGCTCAATTAGTATTATTAAGTCATTTCTAGATAAAGTAGGTATAAAGTTTACACTGTTTTAGCTTTTAAATAGAATTAGATGTCACTTAGTGTTTACAGCTTTTAAATAAGGGAGTGTTTGGATATAGCTTTAATTGACTCAAAAAGTCAACTACACTTTGTCTAATTCTCTCAACTAGCTGAGTTAGGTCATTGTGCAAGAGATTAACAAGTTTTAGAGGTTAGGATCTAATTTTACAAAAGTTAGAGTTTAAAATCTATCATTTTGCACCAGGGCATTTTTTAGTTTAAGTAGTTTTAGATTTTAGAAACTTATAAGCCTTTAGGAATTTCACTTAGTTACTTCATTCATGAATGCATTTAGTCACTTAGTCAAGAGCTTTAAATTTGGAGTGTAGCTTGCATTAGTGCATAGTCAATTGCACCAGCTGCCAAACACATCAGCAAGTGCATCTCATTTTAGCATAATTTTTGCCATTTTTTCACTTTGAATTTTCTCATTTCCTTTTAGAGTCTTACAAATCCTTTTAGCTAGGTTGATTTTAGATAATTAGGTTAGCTTATTTCCAAAATATCAGCACCTAAGGTCCAAAAATAAGCTTCTTAGCTTATGAGAAAAAAGCTAAAAAACTGTTTCATGAGACTTTGCATTTTTCCATCTTAGTTTTCTTTCTAAAATTGTTAACAACAGGTTAATATTAGTTTAGAATCCTCTAGTATACATCTTAGGCATTAATAAGCAACTTTTAGTTTCAGTTTTCATCAAGTAAAGAGCTCACAATAAGCCAAAATCTAAAAAGCTTAAAAAACAAGCACTTTCTGTGACAGCAACTTAATTGCTTATTTTCTAGCTTATTCCTTCGTTAAAAGTCCAAGTTGCTTTCATTAAAGTTGTTAGAAATAAGCCCTTCTATAACTTTGTAGTTTTAAGTTTTAGCTGAATCTCATTTTTTAATAAGCCAAAAATAAGCAATAAGCTAGGGTCTGTTTAGTACTTTTTCTATAGTTAAGGGGTAGTCGTTTACACTGCAGTGTAAATTTTCCCAAGTTAGCCCGCCTACCCTATATTTTCATTTCTTGCACTTTCTACCCTGTCTTTTCTAGAATAATAAATAGAATTTAATTTTTAGTAATTAGTTTTTATAAAATTAGGGTTTTTAGTTTAATTGAATAAATTAGGGTTCAATTGGGTTTTAAAAATTAGGGCTTTTGTTTCTATTAATTTTCTGCACCATTTTAGCATATTAAAACCATTTTTCTATATTTTTCCAGTTAAATTTGTATTTTCTAGCAATTAAAATAGATTTTAGTTATTACTTTTTCTTATAAAAATCATAAAAAATAGAAAAATAGTTGAAAAATTAAAATTCTTTTTGCATTAATTTTCATTTTAAATCTAGTATTTTTGAAAAATAAAAGAAAAATTTTAGTGTTAATTTTTAGAAAAAGTTTATTTTTGTTAATTCATTAAATCTTAGAAAAATCATAAAAAATTCAAAAATTAATAAAAAAATATTTTTCTTTTTTATAAAATTTTCTTTTGTCATTTAGTGTCTAGGAAAAATATAACATTTAGTATAGGTTTAATTTTTATATCTTAGATACCGAGGGGGGGGTGGGGTTCAAGTGGATTCCAGCCCCCCCCCCCACGCCCCCACACCGTCCCCACCCCGCCCCCTCCCCCCCCCCCCCAACGCACCCCCCCCCCCCCCCTACCCCCCCCCACCCCCCACCCCCCCCCCCCGCCCCCCCCACCAGCGCCCCCCCCATCCCCGCCCCCCTCCCCCCCCCCAGGCCCCCCACCACACCCCCCTCATCCCCATCCCCCCATCCCGCCCCCCTCACACACACCCCCCCCCCCCCCATCCCCCCCCCCCCCCCCCCCCCCCCCCCCCCGAGCGAGCGACCCCCACGCCCCCCGCCCATCAACCCCCCCCCCATCACGCCCCCCCCCCACCCACCCCCCATCCCTCCAGCCCGGCAACGCGTCCACCGCGTGCAACCGCAATTTATTTGATCTATGGATCTTTTAGAGTCAATATACAAGGAATGTAATTATCATGGGGATGCAATTAGCAAGGGGAGCTCAGAAATATATGGGTAAATAACATGGAGTTGGTTAAACCGTGATGATAGAAGACTTCACTAGGATGATGCAAGCTCACCTTTATAGGAAGATATGATCGAGGATTGTCAAATACAATGAAAGCTTCATTCGTACTCCAAATACTTCACCTCCTCCACTTCAAAATCACCCTCAACCTTAAGGTCCTCTTCTCATACCTTTAACTTATATACTTGAAGTACCTACATTTTTTTCAAGCCTTTCTCTCATTTCTCATAACCTCGTATAAATTATCTAAGAAACACCAAACCACCTCAACCTTATTTCTCATGTTGTCTTCTCATTCCTCCAACCAATATACTTGGATCACCTATCTTTTCCTCATTTCTTCAACCTATACATTCGAAGTACCTACCCTCTTGTCTTGCCTACTTCTCACCTCTCATGACCTTTTCTAAACTATCCAAGAAACACACAATCACCTTCACCTTATTTTTCATATCCTCTCCTCAAACCTATATACTCGAAACACCTATCTTCTTCTCATTCCTCCAACGTATATACTCAGAGCACATACCATCTTCTCATATCTTCTTCTCATATCCACATAATACCTTTTTGATTCGACAAAAGGGGGTGAAGGGAGTGTAAACGAGTAACTTTTAAACCTTACTATGTGTTATAGTTTACATAGTTTGTCATCATCAAAAAGGGAGAGATTGTTAGTGCAAATATTACGATATTTAATCTATACGATCTATTTATGTTGGTGATGACAAACATGTAATTTGTAATACGTAATGTAAAGTGCGCAAGTTACTCGTAATCACAAATTATCAATGCATACTCGCATCCACATCTCTTGACTTCTCAAGTCTACATCAACACCGACATTTGTTTGCACCCGACGTAAATCACGTAAGGTATGTACAAACAACATTAAACTTGCAGGATGATCAAAGAAATAAGTTTTTGTCTTACACTTTATATATTTATAAATATAACAAAAACTATTTCTCAAAAATTATTTAGACAAATTATTTTTGAATTATAAAGAAATGTTTTATTTGGTAATTATTTTGAATTTCAAAATCTAGTCATTTCCCCCCTAAAACAAGTGTCACTTTCATCAGATTTCATCTTCACCACAAAAAGACAAAAACATGAGCGTTTGTCGGGGCGGTCCCTTAAATAGGCCGGTGGTCCCCTTAAATACCGGCAGCCCCCTAATATATCTAAGACCATTGTTTCTTGATAGACTGTTTTTTAGCTCCTATAAATAGTGGGTCACCTCCAACTATTTTCATAACTCTTTTGCATGATTTTCTTTCAGTTATTTCTCTCTTTAGATCTCACTAAATCTCTTTAAATCTTTGATCATTCAACTTGGTTAATCTTGTTTAAATGTGATAAAATCTTTTATCCTTCCCTCCTTTCCTCAAGTGCAAGAGAAGAACTTTCGTCATCGCCAATATACGATGTTATGTAGTCTAGTTAGTTCATTTGTAACATTCGTTACATATAGATCTAGTCCATGTATTTCATTCTTGTGTAGTTGTGTAGATCCGGATAGTGTATAAATCTGAAAGTGTTGATGTTGTGTGTCAGTTAGTATTTCTGTCCTCAAAATACAAGTATGGGTGATAGATTGGTTCTAGCTAAGATTAGGACTCGACATCTAGCTTAGTGTCGGAAAATAATGTAAGCGACGTGGTTTATGTGTTTAGGCCATAAAATACATGTTTTGTTATGTTGGGCCATAAAATATAACGGGTTTGGTTATACTCGAAGAAGGACTCGACATCTAGCTTAGTGTCGGAAAATAATGTAAGCATTGGTATAAGGTTTTCTCCGCCGAAAGGGAGCTTGTTGATTAGTGAAGTAACTCTCGAGTTGGATACTCGGGAAGTGGAGTAGGGCGAAGAGGAGCTTCATGACCGAACCACTTTAAATCACCGTGTCCAGTTTGCATTTTCTTTTACCTTTCACTTTACTTATTTCTTTACATTTATTGCTTTACTTTAATACTTGCATTGTGATCATGATTGCGTTGATTGTTGTGTATATCATTTTACTTATGGTTGTGTAGTTATTTGTAGTAAATATTGTGAGTGTGGTTGTATTGTTAGATTATCTATTAGTAATTGTAGATCTATAATCAACACTTCTCATATTATGTCAAACTTGATTGGTGATTTGATACAAAAGAATTAAAAATTTTAAATGAAAACGTATTCACCCCCTTTACGTTTTCTACACTACAAATCAAAAAATACAATATCATTTAATGCTATACAACCATACCTAATACTCATAAATATGAAAGCAGTAAAAACTATGATGGCATTAAGAAAATTACACAGTTAGTCTCTGCATTTATGTGTTACCTGAAAAATGAGATATAGCCCAATGTTCTGCTGGTATCTTGTTCAACCATTCATGTGCCTTAGCATTCATCTTTTTAAGTTCCAACATACACTTTTCAAAATCCCTAACATTTGTAGAAGATGCAGCTCTCTGCAACAAATCCTTGTATGCTTGTCCACACCATCCCTGCTTTATGTTTTCATGTATGTGTCGCAAGCAATATCTGTGTTCGGCACTTGGGTACACAGTTTTAATGGCTAGAATGATACCCTGCATGAACCAATTCATTAATCAGTTTTTAATTCATATAATTCAGTAATTTATATAATTCA
>BQNB010002050.1:110543-129765 GCA_026074375.1 Tanacetum coccineum | reverse complement strand
AAGTTCCAACTCATGTTTTGTCCTAGCTTCATTGTGATTGGGAGATCATTTTGGTCCCCTCTCTTTCTCTTGTCTTATCTCACGCACATACACAAACACACTTTTAGAGTGTGAAGTGAACTTGGCATTAGATATACACATTACTTCCACTTTCTCATTAATAATACACACACACTAAATATTGAGTTTTCTCTCTTCTCCTTTGCTCTCTTGTGTTCGAACCACCCAAGAAACACACACACTCATAATTTTCCAATCTTGCTTAAAAACCTTTGAAGATGTTGTGTTCCTGGTTGATATTTATTGTATTCGGGTTAGTTATAAACAACATTTGGGTTGTTTCTAGTCATCAACCATCCTTCTAAACCATTTCTTTTTGTAAGTCTCTTAATCTTTAAATAACTTGTACTTTCATAATCATCTTGATGCATACATGCTAGTTGTACAACTTATTTTGTAAGAACAAAGATTTTAAAACTACATAAACCTTAAAAGGTTATGCTATGGGTTCGAAAATAATAAAAGAAAATATAAGGAAATCATAGTTTTGTGATCGTGGTTATTTTCGTGTAATAAAAATGGTATGTTATAGCTTATTGTATTCGGCTTATGTTTATTTTAATTATTTCAAGCTTATTGGGCTTATTATTTGGTTTGGCCCAAGTATAGAAAAGAAGAAGAAATATTTATTTAGCTTATTTTGTTTCGACTTATATTTTGTTAGCTTATTTTCTAGCTTATTTTGAAAGGACAAATAGTAAACTTATTCGGCTTAATAAATAAGCTCGAATATAGCTTATTGGGCTTATAGTCGCATCCCACATACAAGGCCTAACAACATGAGCTTATTTTTGAGCTTATGTGGTTCAGCTTATTAATGAGTGGCATGTTGTGAGCTTACTAATAGCTTATTATTAAGTCGCGTGTTTATTATTTAAGGTTTTGCTTATCAGACTATATGGATAAGTAAAACTATATTTTTGGACTTAACGGGCCAAGGTCCAATATAAACACAATACACCAAGGCGTAAAGCTACGGTGTGGCTTATTGAATAAGTTCACGAATAGCTTATTTAATAGTGTACGACTTAGACGCTATACGTGTAACTCATTTTAAATGTTGGACGTTGTGAATAATAGGAGATTTGATAATGTATAGTTTGTAATCATGAAAAGTGGATTGGAAAGTGATTTGAAAATGGTTTTAAATAAAGTTTATGACTTTGGAAAAAGTGTAAACACGAACGGGTCATGCCGAAATTTTTATAAATTATTATACTTAGAAAATACTAGAAAACGCGCAAGATAAAACGAGATATGGGAATCTAATAAAGTGCCGAACCATATATATATATAGAGTAAGAATCAAATGAGAAGAAAACTTATAATGAGACAATATATATTACACAACACACATATATATATATATATATATATATATATACACATATATTATATATATTATATATATATATATTATATATATATATATACTAATATATATATATATTATATATATAATATTCTATATATATATTATATTATTATATATTATATATTTATACACTATTTATATATATATACATATTTATTATATATATATATATATATTATCATATATATATTACATATTATATTACATACCTATATATATAAATATGTATATACATAAGACATTATGTATTATACTTGGCATATATTATTACATACATATATATTTATACACATATATATTACACTCACACACACACAACAACATATTATATATATTTTATATATATATACTATAATTATATATTTAGTATATATATTACATATATTTATACATATTATATTATACATATACATATACATATTTAATATATATATACATATTACATATATATATATACATATATATATATATTATATATATATTTATATATATATAACATATTATGTACTTAGATATTATATGTATTTGTATAATATACATACCATTATCTACTCTTTTTACTTACGAAAACATTTTTACTATTATACGATCACAAGCGTTAATTTTTGTAAACATATTATCAAAAGTACACTAGTATATGCTTATGCATTATCCGTAATTCGTTGTTACTCCGATATTAAACCAAACCCTCATTTTCATAGGTTGTCTTTTGTGAACCGTTGTTCGTTATTGTGTTGATGATACTTCTAGAATATTATTCTTAATTCACTATCGAGGTGAGTTCATTAGCCCCACTCTTTACTCGTTTTGAATAATTGTTTTATAACTTGGGGTGAGAAACATTGCTTGTTTTTAAAACTAGACACAAGTACTATACATGAGAAATTCCCCGTTTACGTGTTGCCTAAGTAGCGTTTAGACCACTATTGCCGAATTATCATGAACTGTTAATTTTTTGACCGGAGGACGGTTTAAGGAGGCGAGTGAATTAATAGATATATTTGGGATTTAATTATCCACTATCAGGGTCATAGATGCTTTACTAGTTTGAGATTTCAAAGGACTTACGGATATTATGGTCATGTAGAAAATTGTTAGTGTGTCTTTGGTCGGAAACTGTAGGGAACCTTCTATAGGCATGTACATGTTATCTTTCAGTCTTACCTTTCAGTGTTCATGTGCTTAGTGCAACGTTAAATGCTCTTTATGTGAAGTTGTATCTCTATAACTGTCGCATACGTTTTGGATAATCTCGTGGTCCACAATATTTAATACTGAACAAACTATGATTCCACCAACTTTATGTTGACGTTTTAAGCATGTTTTTCTTAGGTTCTTAGCATGGATGTCGTTGCTTGATATATATGAAGTCTAATTGCCCGAACTAGTTTTCCAGATTTCATCTATGTTATCTTAAATACCGTTGTTGAACTTATTTAAGCTTCCGCATTTTTAACTTTGAATCTTTTAAATTTGGTCGATGTAAAACTTATTATTAATTTAAAATTATGCAACAGTGTTTATTTTTAAAAACGTACCCTTAGAGGTTGTTTTTTATGCTTTGTACTTGAGATATTGGATGGCGTCACGCCCTCGGACACTAAATCGGATGGGACCCTATTTGGGGGTGTGACAGATTGGTATCAAGCCAGGTTATAGAGACTACACATTTTGTTTAAATAGGTCTGGACTATAAAACCAGTAGTGATCCTTAGTGATTATGTGCCTTACGTGATTTTACATATACGTAGTATGTATATGTACTATATATAATTAAATACTAAGTATAACTAATTTACTATAATTATATTGCATTTCTTTTCGCGGTACTGCATTTGATGGTCTATTCATTCATTTCATTCGTTCATTTACCCATTTGTTCATTCTTTCCCGCATCATGCATGGTTGATATAAAGGATATTTATATAAACTTTTGCTTGTGAGGTCATGGCTATTTCTGTTATCTCAGTTTCTTCAGATTTATCAGAGGATAGTGTGGGGACACCTGCTGGACGAGTTATTTGTTTGATTATATCCCCTCCACTATTCCCGACACTACACCTTTTGTGATTCCACCTACTACCCATATTGATACCACACGATACCTACTGTTTCAACTAACTATCCTTATCACAGATTATACACCCCAATCACCTGCTACTTTCCATTTCTTTCTTCGACGATAATTCTTTAAATTGTGATATACTGTTACACCACAATCTCCTACCCATGGTACATCCATTCATTGAGTTACCCTATCTACGCAGAGGTCGCCTAATCATCTAGTGCACTTAGACGTCGGTAATGTTCTTGCACCGAGAAGCCTATCCCTCATGGGTCGAACGTACAGCCTTCCATAATTTATGGGATGGCTTACACATGGTAATGCGAGGAAGTGGGTTGGACCAATGCTTACTCATCGTCTTTGCCGTAAAGAATTTCAGTTGACTATTCCTTCTTTAGATCATTTTTACTTTGGTTGATTCATCATCGAGTTCTTCGTCGAGTTCTTCTTCAGGGATTCTTTGGGAATTCTTACTGCTGATGTTTATGTGATTTCATCTAGTCGTTCATCTTTGATCATTAATTACCTGCTCACCATCGGGTACGGGATTAGTCTATTATTATGTTTATTGTACCGATTGTTCATCGTCATCTGCTTATCTCGAGAGTCCTTATCATGATTCTTCTTCGAACAAGCCTTTCTTACAAAGAGAGTAGATCCTCTGTTGCATCTGTATTAGTTATCTTCACTACCCTTTGGGTGCATTGTCTTAGGCACGTGCTGATCTTCTACCATCACCTAAGAGGATTAGGAGTCCTGATACAATACGGATTTAGAGGGTTGTTCGAAGGATAGTTTTGAGCATATGTACCCTAGAGAGTGCTGGATTGGAGTTGACTTGGGATGAGAGTTTTGAGCATCTAGGTTAGAGGACTGATTTAGAGTGGATGTTGATTATTAAGAGGAGCGATGGGATTGAGATTGTCCCTTGAGGTTAGGCAGAGATTGACGTGGGTATCGCTTATGGGATGCTGTAGAGATAAAGGGATTGATGCTAGAGTTGTAGTTGAGGCTATTGATCGAGAGGAGATTAAGACGGGTATGAGAGGCCCAGTTGAGGTTAGTGTAGATAGAGTTACTCACCCAGTGGTAGCTGATGATATCCCTGAGTTTGCTCAAGAAGGAGCTGTATAGGTTACGTATGAGACTTTGGGAGATTTGGTTTAGAGGTTTCATGATTATACTGAGGAGATTCCGGTTCGTCGTGTTCAGGTTATTGAGAGTGTCCAGAGGGATTAGGGACACAGGATCGTAGTGGACGGGACATCAGAGTCTTGATATGTTTGGGAGATCGGAGAGAATGATAGCAGGATTATAGGAGGACTTAGAGACATTGTAGATGTTAGAGAAGGCAGAGGTTTAATCTGATTTCGAGTGTGAGGTTACGTGCGCGAGGAGTTGAGACAGATTTGACGTTTTAGATTTTATGATCGTATAAGGATTGCTAGGCTGTGCTTGGGCAAGGAGGATTTGGGTTACGTTCTAGATTGTTTAGAGGATTATCCTTGATTGACTCGTACGCCTTAATTAGCTAATTGTAAGGATTTATAAATTCTATATTTTGAAACAATATTGTAACATTTTGTATTGATGATATGAAATCAAATGTTACCATTCTATGTTCGATATTTTAACCTAATGATATTTTCTTTTGCTTATTGCATATTGCATTATTACTAAATCGTGGCATTATCATGAAAGTTTTATGTATTTCCGTATAATAAAACTTGTTATTTTATTTTCGAACCCCGTTAACAATCTCATATCACCATGAAATTTCATCGTGTTGTGCATTGTTATATTGTAAGACAATGCCTAATACACGATCTGGAGTGTCAAGGACACGTGAGGGAGTCAACGAGCAAAGCGATCACCGGATGGCAGAAGCGTTGAGAGTGCGCGACGCTATCAGAAACCTTGGACCCCTTATGGGAGATGAGGTTGAAAATGGAAATGGAGGAAATGGAAATAGAGGAAATGGAAATGGAGGAAATGGAAATGGTAATGGAAACGAAGGAGAATATAGCTATAACTTCAGAGGATTTATGCCTGCTAGAGAGTGCACATATCAAGACTTCCTGAAGTGCCAGCCACTTAACTTTAATGGAACAGAAGGAGCTGTTGGGCAAACTCGTTGGTTTGAGAAGATGGAAACAGTATTCCACATTAGCAATTTTCCATATTAATACCAAGTGAAGTATGCTTCGTGCATGCTTCAGAACAGTGCATTAACTTGGTAGAACTCCTACAAGAGAACAATTGAGATTGAGGCCACCTATGCCATGAGTTGGGCAGAACTTATAAAGTTGATGACAGAAGTGTACTGTCCAAGAAATAAGGTCCAGAAGATGGAGACCGAGTTGTGGAACTTAGTTGTGAAAGGAAATGACTTGACTGCTTATACCAGAAGATTTCAGGAATTGGTGTTGTTGTGTACTCCCAAATGAGGAGGACAAGGTTGAGAGATTCGTTGGAGGGTTGCCTGATAATATTCAGGGAAATGTAATCGCTGCTGAACCCACTAAACTTCAAGATGCAATACGTGTTGCCAACAACTTAATGGATCAAAAGCTGAAGGAGTATGCTAGAAGTGCTGAGAACAAGAGAAGGTTGGATAACAACATGAGAGACAATCGTAGACAGCAATCAGTTTTTAAGCGGCAAAATGTTAGAGGCCAGAATGTGGCAAGAGCATACACGGCTGGGAACAATGAGAGAAAGGGGTATGTTGGATTCCTACCCTACTGCAACAAGTGTAAGATACACCATGCAGGGCCGTGTACTATGAGATGTGGAAACTGTAAGAGAGTTGGTTATATGACTAAGGATTGTAAGGTTACGGTTACTCCAAACACTCAGAGAGTCCTAGTTAGAAATCAACCGGGTATTGTTTGTTATGAGTGTGGAAGGCCGGGACATTATAGGAAAGATTGTCCTAAGTTGAGAAATTAGAATCGTAGAAACAAGACTAGAAATAAGAATGGGAACAAGACTGAAAATTAGACTGGAGATAACGAAGCTACAGCAAGGGATTACGCCATTGGTGGAGGAGGAACAAACCCTGATTCCAACGTTGTCACGGGTACGTTTCTTCTCAATAACTGTCATGCCTCTATGTTATTTGATTCGAGAGCCGATAGGAGTTTTGTGTCGTCTACCTTTAGTGCTTTGCTTGATGTTGCACCATCTACTTTAGACACTAGTTATGCCGTAGAACTTGCCGATGGAAGAATTTCAGAAACAAATGTTGTCCTTAGAGGTTGTACGTTAGGATTATTAGGTCATCCATTTGACATAGATCTAATGCTCGTAGAACTTGGTAGTTTTGACATCATCATCGGTATGGATTGGTTGGCAAAGTACCACGCGTTGATTGTTTGTGATGAGAAGGTCATCTGCATACCTTATGGAAATGAAGTGTTGATAATTCAAGGTGATGATTGTGACGGCAAAAGTAAGTTGAAGCTGAATATCATATCGTATATGAAAACCCATAAGTATATTGAGAAAGGATGTTAAGTATATCTAGCCCAAGTTACGTCTAAGAAGACTGAGGACAAGTCAAAGGAGAAGCGACTTGAGGACGTGCCGATCGTACAGGAATTTTTAGAAGTCTTTCTAGAAGACTTACTTTGGCTACTGCCTGCTCGATAAGTTGAATTTCAAATCGACTTAGTCCCTGGTGCTGCACCTGTAGCACGAGCCCCGTACCGATTAGCACCAACCGAAATGCAAGAGTTATCCATCAGTTACAGGAACTTTCTGACAGAGGATTTAGTAAGACTCCAGTACCTCACCCCTAGGGGAGCTTCGTTTGTTGTCAAAAATAAAGTGGATCTTTTAGGATTTGTATCGACTACCGTAAACAAACAGACCATACTGTAAAGAAACCAAAACCCACTTCCTAGAATCACGATTTTATTTGATCACTACAAGGGTCAGAGTCAAACTCTAAATCGACCTGAGATCTGGTTATCACCACTCATAGTTCGTTGAGGAAGACATTTCCCAAGACTGCATTTAGGACTCGCAATGGTCACTACAGTTCAAAGTAAAGCCATTTGGCTTGTACTAACGCACCGACTATTCAAGGATTGAGAATTCTGGTGTGCAAACCGGATCTGGATAGATTCGTGAATTGTATTCAATGTTGATAATTTGGTCACTCAAGAGCCAGAAAGGAGCATGAAGGACACCTTAAGTTAATTCTGAGGTTACTTAAGGAGGAGGAGTTGTACGCCAAGTTTTTAAAGTGCGAATTTTTGCTGTCAAAGGTACAATTTCTTGGTCACGTGATTGATAGGGAAGGCATTCACGTTGATCCCACTAAGATTGAGTCCATCAAGGATTGGGAGTCACCCAAGACACCAACCGAGATTCGTCAATTTTTAGGTTTGGATGGTTACTACCGATAATTATCAAAGGTTTCTCAAAAATCGCTAGGCCTATGACGAAGTTGACTCAGAAAAGCGTGAATTTTGATTAGGGAGAAAAGGAAGAGGCTGCGTTTCAGCTGTTGAAACAGAAATTATGTAGTGCGCCGATTTTGGCTCTACCCGAGGGAAGTGAGAACTTCGTGGTATATTGCGATGCCTCGCATAAAGGGTTGGGTGCGGTTTTGATGCAAATGGAGAAGGTCATAGCTTACGCATCCCGCCAACTCAAGGTTCATGAGAAGAACTATACCACACACGACCTAGAGCTTGGTACAGTAGTGTTTGCCTTGAAGATTTAAAGACACTATATGTACGGTACAAAGTATGTCGTGTTCACTGATTATAAGAGTTTGCAACACATTCTTGATCAGAAGGAACTGAACATGAGACAATGACGGTGGTTAAAGTTGTTGAGCGACTACGACTGTGAGATTCGATATCAGCCAGGAAATGCAAACGTGGTGGCTGATGCCCTAAGTCGAAAGGAAATAAGCAAACCGCTATGAGTTCGGCCTTAGTTATGACTATAGGGTTAAATCTTCCTAAGCAGATTTTGAGTGCTCAATCGGAAGCCAGGAAAGAAGAGAACTTCATCAAAGAAGATTTGCATGGCATGATTAACAAGCTAGAACCTCGTGCTGACGGAACGTTATGTTTGAACAATTGAAGTTGGATTTCGTGTTTTGGTGACCTGAGAGCTTTGATTATGCATGAGTCTCATAAGTTAAAGTATTCCATCCATCCTGGATCGGATAAGATGTACCAAGACCTTAAGAAGTTATATTGGTGGCCCAACATGAATGAAGAAATTGCTACTGATGACATCAAATAACGTCTATTTTTATAGAACATTATCCAAGTTATTAACCCATTTGTGTATATTAATGCAAAGAATTGTTACTTAATCATTTATATTTGAGAATTGCAGTAATTATGGAGTAATTGGTGAAAGTTAGCAAAAGGCGCGCATTCTGGAGCTTAAATGAAGATATTTTGAAGATTACTATTCTGAAGACCAATACGCCGTATCCATCAAAGAAGATATGGCGTGTTCGTTCCTACACTCACCAAAGACCACAGAAGGATAAAGAATCAATACACCGTATCCAGATAGACTCAATACGCTGTATTCAAGATATAGTATTTAAATATTCTAAAAGATATCAAACGTGGTCCCTACTCTAAGAAATCCGTAATACGTCGTATCCAACACTTGGATACGCCGTATCTAACCGACTTCTAGACCTTATAAATAGAAAACTCAAAAACAAGTTTTCAGTGTGCTAAATCATATTCTTGATACCTAAACCATAAAAGTCAATTTTTAGAGGAGAAAAAGAGCAGAAGAGGTCGATCAAAGTTATCAATTCCATAAAAGACATCGTGTAATTCCATATACTTTAGTAATTGTTCAGTTTTTGGTATCATTCGTTAACTCGGTTAGTTTACCTTGGCTAAATAATTGTTTTTGTATTTATTATGACGTTTGAAGGCTAATACCTTCGGGTATTAGCCATTATTATGAAGATCTGAATGTTTGGTATTCGTTTATCTCGATTTCTTGATTTAACATTGTATGCTTGTTTATGTTTATCAATTTATACTTTTTTTACGCTTTTGTATGCGACCTATCATTCAACTGGATCTAGTTAAGCGAACCAAGTAAATTTAGAGTCCGAGATAACTCTCCATATAGTAATTTATACATCTAGAATTATAGTTACACAAATATTGTCCTTCTAAGTCTGTGTCTAGGATACGCTTCGGGCTTAACTAGTTAATTGGATATTGCCAATGGTTTATTGATCGTGTTGACTAGCAGGTGACCTAGATAATTCAACAAGTAACGTTCTGATTCCATTGGATAGTTGGACAAGTGGACTACTAGTGTATAAATTGCCATTAAGCGGTAAGTGGGTAAAGTCTCTATGAGCTAGGGTTTAACAAGATCACTATTGCTTTAATCCCTAAGATAGATTATAATCAGCAAATAAGGATGCGATATTGGATGCTTTAATTGTGACATAATTATTGTGTCTAGGTCTTAGGATGATGTAACGCCTAAGTCTTAAGAATGATATGCCACCTCGAGAGAAGAAATCATTGCACTAAATAAACAAACCAACGTTCTAATCGAATTAATAATGGTTAATACAATTTTCGATAATAAAGGTTTCGACTGCTCTTTTATCTTTTGTTAATTAGCTTGCGTGGGTAAAAGTGCCTTGAATTGATTGTAGTCACCAACCAAATCGTATCAGTCTCTCAGGCTGAAAACCCCCTTTTCCCGTTAGAATTAGGATTTAGACTAACATAGTTTTAACATAGGTTTAGAATAGAATAGAATTAACATAGAATAGATAACCAAGATATTAATTAAATTGAGAGATTTAACCTCGCTTCAAGTGTTCGACACCCTACTTACGCCAGAACCTACTACCAGATCGGGTTACACTGCCTCTTTTAAAGTGTTGTTTTTGGTTTATTCGGCAAAATATAAATTTAAAACTTGAATCAATTAAAATATACACCACACAATGACACATCAAGTTTTTGGCGCCGTTGCCGGGGAGTGAAAATTAATCTTGATTTTTATTTGATATTTTGGTTTTAACATTAGATTAGATCTAACCCTTAGGATTAGTGTAATTTAGATTAGTGTATATTCTTGTATATTATGTAAATCTTATATATTTGTCTTTATTGTTTGGCCTTGTAAATTTGTGTATTTGTTGTCATTGAAGAATGACTTGTTTGTGAAACATTTTAATTGTTTTATTAATGTCTCTTTGGATTGTTAACTTGTTTACTTGAATTTGCATGGGTACACTAGATGTTGAAACTATGTACTCTCTTTATTATGCTATGCATGTCAAAGTTATTTGGTAGTACAAAATATTACTTGCATGATAATTAGATTTGTGTTTAAGGTGAAAATGATGTTCTGGTTGTTTTTGTTGACATTTGTGACCCACGGATACACCATATGGTAGATCTATCTTTTACTTTGGTGGATTTGTGGCTCATCCAGGCTAGGCGCCAAAATTCGAATTTTCTTGATTTTTAACTTTTTCTACTTTATCTAATAACCATGCTATATCTTAAACCTTAGGATATAACATGTTCTCTGATGACATCAAATAACGTCTATTTTATAGCATCATTTATCCCATGTTATTAACCCATTTTGTATTGTTATTGCAAAGAATAGTTACTTAATCGTTTATATTTCAGAATTGCAGTAATTATGGAATACTTGGTGAATATTAGCAAAAGACGTGCATTTTGGAGCTTAAATAAAGATATTTTGAAGATTACTATTCTGTAGACCAATACGTCGTATTCATCAAAGAAGATACGGCGTATTTGTGCCTGCACTCACCAAATACCACAAAGGAATGAAGCTCAATACATCGTATCCAAAAGATGTCAATACGCTGTATTGAAGATATAGTATGTGAATATTCTGGAAGATATCAAACGTGGTCCCTACTCTAAGAAACTTCAATACGTCGTATCCAACCCATTGGATACGCCGTATCGAACCGACTTCCAGACCCTATAAACACAAAACTCAAAAATGAGTTTTAGGTGTGCTAAATCATATTCTCGATACCTAAACCATAAAAGCCGATTTTCAAAGGAGAAAAAGAGGTCAATCAACGCTATCAATTCCATAGGAGACAAAGTGTAATTCCATATACTTTTGTAATCGTTGAGTTTTTGGTATCATTCATTAACTCGGTTAGTTTACCTTGGCTAAATAATTGATTTTGTATTTATTATGACGTTTGAAGGCTAATACCTTCAGGTATTAGCCATTATTATGAAGATCTGAATGTTTGGTATTTGTTTATCTCGATTTCTTGATTTATCATTGAATGCTTGTTTATGTTTATCAATTTATACTTGTTTACGCGCTTTTGTATGGTGACCTATCATTTAACTGGATATAATGATATGGACCAAGTAATCTAGAATCTGAGATAGCTCTTCATATAGTAATTTATACATCTAAAATCATAGTACCACAAATATTGTCCTAACTAAAATGCGTCTAGGTTACACACGCACCCGCCCCCGACTACCCCCCCCTTCGGCTTAACTAGTTTAATTAGATATTGCCAAGTTTTATTGATCTGTTGACTGAGGGAACCTAGATAATTCAACAAATAACATCTGAATTCCATTGGATATAGTTGGACAAGTGGACTACTCACCGTATAAATCACCATTAAGCGGCAAAATGGGAAAGTCTCTATGAACTAGGTTTAACAAGATCACCATTGCTTTAATCCCTAAGATAGATTATAATCACAAATAAGGGAGCTTATGCGGATGCTTAATTATGTATAAGTATTAATGTGTGCCTAGGTCTTAGTATGTTGTAACGTCCCTAAGTCCTTAAAATGATTCACCGCCTCGAAAGAAGAAATCATGCACTCATAAAGAAACTACTTCTAATCGGATAATATATTAATACAGTTTTCTTATATTTAGCTCGACCGCTCTTTTATCTTTTGTTAATTTGCTTGCGTGGGTTAAAGTGCCTTAAATTGACTGTAGTCACCAACCAAACCATGCCAGTCTCTCAAGCTGAAAACCCCCTTTTCCTGTTAGAACTAGGATTAGGACAGACATAGGTTTAGAATATAATATAATTAACATAGATTAGATAACCAAGATATTAATTAAATTGATAATTTAACCTCGCTCAGTGTTCGACACCACTACTACCATGAAACTACTACCGATCGGTACGAATGTCCGTTAAGTGGTTTTTGGTTTAGTCAGGCAGAATTAATAAATTTAAACCCTGAACATTAAAATATACACCACACAAGTGACACATTAATGTTTTGCACCGCTGCGGGGAGTGAAAAGTTAATCCTGATTTTTATTTGATATTGTGGATTTTAACATCTAGATTAGACAACCCCTAATACAGCTTATCCACTCTCATTGGATACGACGTATCTAACTCTCTGTCTAATACAGCGTATTCATTCAAAATATTAATACGGCGTATCCACTTCCATTGGATACGGCGTATCGATCATTTGATATAAAAACAGAAGCTTTAATTTTCGTATATTTGAGTTTTCTTTCTACTGAGCCTATCCTACTGATTGTTTATCCCTTGTTTCAGGTAGTGCATGACAAGGAGTTCAAATAGTGAACTATTTACACCTTACGAAGAACCTGAACGAGAATTTCGATCATCTAGGAGACACTTCAAGTCACTAAGTCTTGACGAATTGAGATCGCCTAATTTCAATTTATTTTCTGACCAAGAATACTCAGAGGAAGAAGAAGCGGAAGCAATGGCGGAAACCATGGAGCAATACATGAGCAAGACCCGAACGGACTATGGATCAGGAGTTGCTATGCCTAAGATTGAGGAAAAAGATAGTTTTTGAACTGAAAGGCTATTGCTGAAAGGAGGCTTCAGAAAACACATTTGCGTTCGATAATAAGAATGCGAACGAACTACACTGAGATAAGAGATTCTCAAAATTGCTGACTATTCCATGTCCTAACGTCACTGAGGATCAACTAATTGCTCCGTTCTTCCTATATCCTTAACTGGAGCCCGCAAGTCATTGGCTAAGAAATGAACCAACTGTTCGATCAAAACTTGGAAGATCTTAAACTAAGATTTTGAAAAAATATCTGCCCACACTGGTCGAATTGCGAAGAAAAATGGAGGAAATCAACAACGTTCTTCAAGAACCAGATGAAAACCCTTTATCAAGCATAGAGCGCTTTTAAAGAACTCTTGATGATAGTGTCCTCACACTATTTGACTGAGATGTAGGAGGTTAATTTTGTTCTACAATGGGTTAGATGTTCTAACACGACAGATTCTTGACTCAAGAGGTGCCGTTCCAACTAAGACTACTACCGATGCTAAAAAGGCCATCCAAGAGATGGCAAAATACTCTCAAAAATGGCATAATGGAACATCTAGAGGAAGAAGTACTGAGACTTCTGACGGACTGGCTGCTATACAAGCACAACTAAACAATCTTGGAAGAGAGATCAAGAAGGTGAATGAAAAGGTTTATGCAGCTCAAGTAGGATGTGAACAATGCAAAGGACCCTATTACACCAAAGATTGCCCACTAAAAGAGGAAGGAAAAACTCTCGAAGAAGCTTACTACACACAATTTGGTAGACCTTTTCAAGGTGGGGGATATGGAGCAACAGTTCCAGGATTCTATCAAAGGAATACACAATCCTGTTATGCCCAAAACGAAGGCAATCAATGGAAGATACCTTGAGCAAATTTATGGGAGAATCAGCAAAAATACATGAAGAAAACTCTAACTTGATCAAAGAAATCCGAGCTTCAATGGATGCTGCCATAAGGAACCAAGGAGCATCAATTAAAACTTTGGAGATACAAATCGGGCAAATGAGCAAGGTACTACAGGAGAGAGGATTTGGAAGTTTACCTAGCTCAACTGAATCACAATACATCAACTTGAAGTCACACCCAGCTTAAATCCTCTGATTCGCTTCTTGTGGTCACACCCAGCTTGAGGATCAACCTAGAATGATTAACCAGGTCCAATGTGTTGTTTCTCTGACCATCTGTCATTGAGAAACAAGAGGATTGATTTAAAACTTCTGCTGATGGTGAAATGTTTGTTTATGAGGGTTCAACTTCACTTATTGGTTCCAAGGATAGTAATGTCTTAAGAGACAAAAAGGATTACCGAGACATCAAATATTCTTATTTTATAGCATCATTATCCTATGTTTATTAACCCATTCTTCTATAGTTTATTGCAAAAAATTGTTACTTAATCGTTTATATTTGAGAATTGCAGTAATTATGGAGTACTTGGTGAAAGATAGCAAAAGGCGCGCATTTTGGAGCTTAAATGAAGATATTTTGAAGATTACTATTCTGGAGACCAATACGCCGTATCCATCAAGGAAGATACGGCGTATCCGTGCCTGCACTCACCAAAGACCACAAATGAATAAAGATCAATACGCCGTATCCAGAAGAAGTCAATACGCCGTATTGAAGATATAGTATGTGAATATTCTGGAAGATATCAAACGTGGTCCCTACTCCAAGAAACTCCAATACGCCATATCTAATACCTTGGATACGGCGTTCGAACCGACTTCCAGACCCTATAAATACAAAACTCAAAAACGAGTTTTAAGTGTGCTAAATCATATTCTTGATACCTAAACCATAAAAGTCGATTTTTAGAGGAGAAAAAGAGCAGAAGAGGTCGAGCAACATTATCAATTCCATAGGAGACAACGTGTAATTCCATATACTTTAGTAATCGTTCAGTTTTTGGTATCATTCGTTAACTGTTTTAATGTTTACCTTTGCTAAATAATTGCTCTTGTATTTATTATGATGTTTTGAGCTAATACCTTCGGTATTAGCCATTATTATGAAAATCTAAATGTTTGGTATTTGTTTAACTTGATTTCTTAATTTATCGTTGAATGCTTGTTTATGTTTATCAATTTATACTTGTTTACGCGCTTTTGTATGCGACCTATCATTTAACTGGATCTAGTAATACGGACCAAGTAAATCTAAGTCTATGATACTCTCCATATAGTAATTTAAACATCTAGAATCAAGGACCATAGAAGTTATTTTCCTGCTAAATCAGTGTCCTTAGGATACGCTTTGGGCTTTAACTAGTTAATTAGATACTGCCAATGGTTTATTGATCGTGATGACTAGAAGGGTAAACCTAGATAATTCAACAAATAATGTTCCTACTTCCTTGGATAGTTGGACAAGTGGACTACAGATGTATAAATCACTCATTAAAGCGTAAGAGTAAGTAGGTAAAGCCTCTATGAGCTAGGGTTTAACAAGATCACCATTGCTTTAATCCCTAAGATAGATTCTAATCAGCAAATAAGGATGCTTTATGCGGATGCTTTAATTGTGACAGAATTAATGTGTCTAGGTCTTAGGATGATGTAACGCCTAAGTCTTAAGAATGATATACCGCCTCGAGAGAAGAAATCATTGCACTGAATAAACAAACCAACTTTCTAATCGGATTAATAATGGTTAATACAGTTTTCTTATATTTGGCTCGACCGCTCTTTTATCTTTTGTTTATTTGCTTGTGTGGGTTAAAGTGCCTTGAATTGATTATAGTCACCAACCAAACCGTGCTAGTCTCTCAGGCTGAAAACCCCCCTTTTTCCCGTTAGAATTAGAATTAGGACTGACATAGGTTTAGAATAGAATAGAATTAACATAGATTAGATAACCAAGATATTAATTAAATTGATAGATTTAACCTCGCTTCAAGTGTTCGACACCCTACTTACCACGAAACTACTACCGATCGGGTACACTGCTCGTTAAAGTGTTGTTTTTGGTTTAGTCGGCAAAATATAAATTTAAAACTTGAATCAATAAAATATACACCACACAATGACACATCAAGTTTTTGGCGCCATTTCTGGGGAGTGCTATTGTTTAATTTCTTGTTTTTATTGGTATTTTTAGTATAAATTTAGTTTTATTTGTCTACTGTCTGCTGTTATTTATTGAATGTCTTCATTTTCTTTGAATACAACGTATTCGACGTCAAAAATAGATACGGCGTATCTAGTTTACTAAATATGACGTATCAACTGTCTGATACAGTAGCAGTTTTAGTTAGCTTTCTAGTTTAGTTTTCTAGAATAGTTTTACTTCGAATTATGTATTTTTTTTCAGGTACCGTTTTCGGGGAGCCTCCTTGCCCATTCGATTACCCTATGAGGAGGTTAAATATGGAAGAAATGTTGGCTAAATTCATTGATGAAGGTAGACGTAAACACAAGTAGATAGAGATATTCATTAAAGAATTTAGAACCACCAACTAGCTTTTGTTAAAAACACAAAGCAACTTATTGAGTGAGCTGAAAATCGAGGTAAACGAATTGCCAAAGGTTTTGAGTAATGTTTTGATTCCAAAAAATGAAGTCAAAGGAGTGACAACTAGGGGAGTAAAGATGACGTCTGAAGCCACCCGTAGTAAAGAAATTAATGAAACTGGAATCAACAAGAATGAACCTCCCAGATTTAAACAAGATGTGTAGGAAAAGCAGCATGATGATGGTGAGAAAAATAAATCTTTAAGTATTCGTGAAAGGACTACTCAACCATTGGTAAAACCACAACAATCATCTATTCCTTTCTCAAACCGGGTGAGAAAAGAAAAAGATGAAGCACTGCAACAAAAAAATTTGGAGAATCTAAAACAACTCGATATTAATATTCCATTTATCGAAGCCCTGGTGCAAATACCAAAATACGCTAAATATCTGAAGAGTTTACTGACGAATAAATCCAGACTTGAAGAAGCTTGTACGAAGACAATAAATGAAAGGTACTCAGTTGTCTTGCTCAACAAACTGCCATCAAAAAAAATGACCCCATGAGTTTCACTACCCCTTGTCAAGTATTTGAGAAACCTAAAGAAGCAGAAGATTTGGCGACAGATCACTCATCTAGGTTTTAAAATTCGCATATGGAGGTGTTAACTGAGAGGAAAATTTTTGATAAATTCTCCGAAGAGCATTTAATGGAGCTAAAATCCAAGTCTAATAACGATGACCCATAGTATGCGGATTTTGTTAATTATATTGTTGGAAAGGTTGTTCCCCCAAATTGGACCTTTAAAAAAAGAAAGAGGCTTTTTTTACAAGTCAAGACTTACTTTTGGGAGGAACCTTATGCATTTAAACTGTGCGCAGATAATATAATGAGAAGATGTGTGGCTGGAAGTGAAACCCTTAAAATTCTGGCACATTGTCATTCGGGACCTACAGGTGGGCATCATAGTGCTAATATTACCGCAAAGAAGGTTTACGAGTCCGGATTTTATTGGCCTAGTGTCTTTAAGGATGCTAATGAGTACGTGAGACAATGTGATGCATGTCAAAGATCAGGAAACATATCTTCAAGGAACGAAATGCCTAAAATAACATTCAAGTATGCGAAGTCTTTGATGTTTGGGGATTAGATTTTATGGGACCATTTCCCCAATCTAGAAGTAATAAATACATATTAGTAGCTATCGATTATGTGTCCAAATGGGTCAAAGCTCAAGAATTACCTACGAATGACGCGCGTGTTGTGGTCATGTTTTTAAGATAGTTATTTGCTAGGTTTAGAGTTCCTAAAGCTTTGATTGGTGATATAGGGACGCATTTTTGTAATTCCCAGCTTAAAAAAGCTTTACAAAGATATGGTGTGACTCATAAATTATCCACGGCATATCACCCTCAATCTAATGGACAAACTAAAATTAGTAATATGGCTATTAAGCGCATCTTAGAGAGATCAGTGAGGTACAATCTTAAAGTTTGGTCGGAAAAACTTAACGATGCATAGTGGGCATTTAGGACGGCATACAAAACACTAATAGGGTGTACACCTTTTAGATTAGTTTATGGGAAAGCATGCCATTTACCAGTAGAGATTGAGCATAAGGCACATTGGGCACTAAAACAATGTAATATGGATTTAACACTTGCTAGCAAAAGTCGTCTTATGCAGCTTGCCGAATTGAGAGATGATGCTTATGAGAATACTAGAATTTACAAAGAACGGACCAAGAAATGGCATGATTCTAGACTTCATGGTGATAAAGATTTTAAGGTAGGCGACAAGGTGATACTTTATAATTCTCGTTTGAAGATTTACCCTGGAAAACTTATATCGAAATGGAGCGGTCCAAACAGTGTTAAAACGGTGTATCCACATGGGGCTATAGAAATCACTGACATGGATGGGTTTAGCTTCAAAGTCAATGGGCAATGATTGAAGAAATATTATAGAGGTAACATTGACAAGGAGGATGATGAGGTTATAGATTTGGAGAATGACGCAACGAGAAGCTGAAGGGAGTCTGACTTAAAGACTCTCATAAAAACAAAAGTGCTTGCCGGGAGACAACTCGGAATGTAATTTTCAATTTTGTATCGAGCCTGTCTTCCCAAACTATCTATACGGTGTATCCAAACCCCATGGATACGGCGTATTGACTATCTGGACGTTATCCAGTCTTTATTTTCAGCACAGTATATACGACGTATTCGTTAAACGAATATAGCGTATTAGACACAGGTATCAATACGGCGTATCTTGGGGTATGGATACAGTGTATCGACTTCCTGTATAGTCCTTAGGTTTTATTTCGAGTCTAATGATTCGCAATTTTACATACACGTAAAATATTATACTTATAGAGAAATTAAGGAAATCCCCAAGTATCCCTTGGACAATTC
>BQNB010002050.1:53776-110177 GCA_026074375.1 Tanacetum coccineum | reverse complement strand
TCTTGGCGAATACGAGTGTTATTCTCTTGCACTTAAAAGAGAAGGTAGAGATGAGAAGAAGAGATTGGATCACTTGAAACAAGATTAAACTATGTTAGTGATCAAGATATTTAGTAAGAGAAAGAAGGTTTAGAGAGAGAAAGAAGACTGAAAAAATCATGCAAAGAGGTCTGTTTTTTTGTTGAGAATAATGTAGTATTTATAGCCAGGAATTCCCAACGGTCAGTTGGTAGCGGTCCCAGATATATCTGGGGGCCGCCTAGGCACTTAGAGGGCCGCCCCTAGACTGACGCTCTGATTTTTGTCTTTTTATGGGGAAGGTTTATCCTGGTGAGTTATATTTAGTTTTGAGGGGGTAAATTTGAATTTCAAATTTATGTTTTTAAATAGGGTTAATACATAAATATGTTACTAAAGTTTAGCCAAATGTTCACCTAAGTTACTAAAGTTCTTTTTTGTTACAAGTAGGTTACTCAAGTTATGTTTACCGGTTACATAGGTTACCCCGTATGTTTTAACCTTTTGTTACCAGTTAACTGTCTACATGGCATGTACGTGGCAAATTTTTATTTATTTTATAACAAGGATTAATTAAAAGGGGGAAATCAATTAGGGTTCATGTTAACCACTGACGAACAACAACTTTAACAATATCATTGATGTATCTAAACCCATAGCCATTGACGAAAATGAAACCAATACAAGAACAAAATAATCATCAATACCTCAGGTATATTCTTCACTATTCTTTATAATAGAACCCAAGATTTTGAGTCTCTAAACAAGAACGAAGAACAAGAGTAGTCATCACAGGTCTTATAAGCAAACAAAAACGTGTCAAAGAAAAAATAACCCAAGTCATACTCAAAACGAAATGCTTTATGGATTTTGGAGGAGTAAAATCCCATCACTGATCCTTAACAACAAACAAAGAAACAAGATACAAATCTTATATACGTATTGAATGATCTTGTTCTAAGATTTTTAGCCGGATCATCTTTCAAGATCTTTAGTCGACGGCGATAAAGTGGTCGGAGTTGTTGGTGCCCGATCTTATGTAGTTCTCTTTGTATATTTAGGAAGAAGTCTGACTTTTCATAAAGAAGATTAGAGATGTTTTTTTAACAGAGATATGCTTTTCTTTTGATAGATAATTTTGGAGAAGATGAAGGTTTGGATCTGGAATGAATGTTATATAATTTTTTTTGCCAATGTACTATTTTAAAAAAGGTGGGACCTAAAAAATGTATACATGGCAAGGAAAATCGGTTATCAACCGGTTACCCCACTCTCGGAGTAACCTGAGGGTAACATTTTTAAGGTTCAATAACTCAAATACTAAACCCATATACTTAAGTAACTTATTTGTAACCAAAAAAAACTTTAGTAACTTAGGTGAACATTTGGCCAAACTTTAGTAACTTTTTTATGTATTAACCCTTTTAAATAAAACATTATTTTTATATAACAAAACTATTTTGTAAAAATATAGTTTTGTAGAAATGTGATGAATTAAGAAGAAAAATTATTTTCTTGATCACTAATTAAGTTTAATGATTTGTTTATCCATACCTTAAGTGATTTATGTCGAAATGGAAGTTTACAATTAATAACATGTAAACATTTATTTTTATCGTGAATGTTTTTACATTTTTTCATTTTCAAAACATAGAGGAGTCAAAAAATATAAATAACGTTTTCAAGCATGATTTGTATTAACAAAATATGCTACATATTTTATGAATATTATTTTCCTATTATGTGAAATCTTATTTAAGAAATTATTTAGTAAAATATAGTTGCCCTAGATATCACATAAAATATGGAAACATGAATATTTACTAGCTTTTTTATGTGTAATTTAATTTAGGAAACTATTTAGTGATATATTTTATCTTAAATAACACATAAAATAAGGAAACAAAATATGTAAATGTTTTTACATTATTTGCAATATATATTGTTGCTTATTTATCTTGTAAATAAATTGTCAACCATGGATTACGTGCATGTAAACTATGGTTATTAAGCTTAATATATATTGTATGCATGCTTGTTTAGTATGGTATGCATGAAATCTTTCTTACGTGAATTAATTGTTTAATTGCAAAAGCGGAGAAAACTTTTGTTAAATTCTTGTTTAATTACGTGCATTGATTATGTTTAGTATGATTAATTGTTTGAATTGGTTTTGCCTGATTATATTTATGGCGTTTATATACATATATATAATGTGCAAAAATGATTTTCAAAAATTATTATGGACTAAAAGCACTCGATTAAAATGCTTATTGTACATATAATGATATGTACACTTTGCTAAATCGTATTGCCATATACGTAAACTTGTTTGAATCCTTGCAAACATTCTATAACGCATGGGTTTAGTGGTTTCAGCAAGGAAACCCGCGACGGAACAACGCAAGAATAAACAACTTTACATAAATGTTTTAAACAATACTTTAAGTATGTCGTAATCGTTAGTAGGGTTTGAATATTTTTCATGGGGAATTAACCCTTATCCGTAGTAAGATCACTTATACATGGAAATATTGTAAACATGGTAACCCTAATTCTATAAATGGCATGTGGTTTATAAAATTGTGGGATTTCTATTTTTAGAAGTTTTTAAAACGAAAATGGAAATGTTTTAAAATTACTAGTGCTATAAGGTTGTATGCATGCTTCCTTATACATAATTTTGGTAACCTTATTTTTATCAAAATTTATATACCTTAAAATTAAGTCATTTGCCATCCAAGTATGAAATCACTTGAGTTTGTTTTTTACTCTAAGACAATCTTAGGTGAATTGCAAAACAAGGTAATACAACAATCATATGGTCAGACCTGAGACTGTATAATTACTGATTTTGTATTGGAAGACTTATATCGAGTATGATGCTCATAACTTCAACCCGAGGCATAAGATGAGGTTAAACATGCTACTTGACATTGTAATTCAGGATTATGAGGTCGTGTGCCTCATAAAGGATAATAGTTGCACATGTTTATCTCCCGCAGATTACCTTTTGATTTTACCATTTCTAGTAGATCAACTGCATTAATGGTAGAACGTTAAGTTGGATCTTAGACCCTTGTAAAATTAATTGTTTATTTATATAAACATGGGTAGTTAATTTTTAAGGGATGAATTATCAAAAATACTGAAAATGAACTTTGCAAGTTCTTTTAATGTATTAATGCAATGATACCGTAAACAAAAGTTTGTTCTTACTTGTGGAAGACAAATTGTGTCTAATTTTCCTAAGGAAAAGAAAGGCTATTTCCTATATATTTTTTTACTTATGAAAAAAAGTTAAAATAGGAATGACATAATTATCCTAAATTCTATTCGAACTCATACCAAACTTACATGTTATGTAAATTGGACTTCTTATTCTTTCAAGATTGCTACAATATCCTTATTTGGTTTTGATATCTTTGAATCATAAATAAGAAACTTGGATAACTAGAGAACCTGTGTCTATAGCTATCAAGATTAAAATTATCTTGTTGTCAACAAGACATATTTATGAGGTTTGATTGGAAGACGGAAATGTCACCACAATATTAGAAAAGGCAATAACTTGAGATCTCGTGTCTATAGTTGTTTCTATAAAACCAATAAGAGACGCTACACACCCTTGATGTAAAAAGCAGATAAAGGAGGAATTTCATGCCAATTTTTTAAGTTAATAAAATAGCTTAGATAACTAGAACTTGAACACACTTACTTGAATATCTAAGTAAATTAGCAATAATGAGTAGACATTTAATAAATGGAAAGATAAATTGCAAATTACTTTCACTAGTGAAGTAACACTCACACTGTTGTCAGATCCAGTGGGAGTAATGCCTTTTATAAACGAAAATGACAAACTTGTGATGTTGTCAAATTCAGTGGGAGTTATGAGTTGTTTCCTCATAAGCATCCTACTTTATTTCTGGCTTGGCTCGAAATAATAAAATACTTTCCAAGTGTGAAACATCTTCATTTAGTAAGAATCACCATATAATATCTTTGATAACTTGTTTCCTTTGAGATGTCGCTTCCGTTTAATGTTATCTTTGATAGTTATGCCGATTCCTTATTAAATAGATAGAGTTCTATATACTCTAGCTATGAGCTTGACACTGTCATAGTATTAATACAAATTAAACTAATAGGTGTGGTGTTGTTTTATGCAAGAAGTTGTTACCCTGCACAAGTTGGAGAAATCTTTTATGTGTGCAAGGACAACTTAGAACAAATGCACTAATGGTTCTTGACTGCAAAAGCTAAGAAAACTTATTACTTACTAGTACTCCTTATACATTTACTGTATGTAGCCCTAGTAAGAAATATGTCAAGATAAATGGTAAGCTACCATGATTTTGTTTTCTTGGAAATCATAAACATAGAGTTTGGAAATTAACTTGAAATTAATATTGATTTACTTTAGTTTAATAATTGATATGTCTTCATGTCAAAAAACATATACATTAAGTCATTTTATTGTGAAAAACACTTTAAAAGTAAAGTAAAGAAAAAAGTGATCTGTTATGTCTTCTGGTTAAAGACATGTACATAAAGTCATTGGACTTGTCAAAGACTTATATTGAATTGTACTGTATTGTACGTTTATGTCTACGTGTTAGATACATACATATTTAAGTCATTGACTTGGGATTCAAAGGACCTATAAGAGGACGAAATTGGCCTTAGTAATACTATTGAACCCATTTACGTTTTAACTTAAGTTTGGTATAATTGAAAAGCCATTATGTATTAAGATCATCTTCTTGGAATACCATTAGTTTTATGAATATATCCTAATATGGGTAATCAAATATATATTGTTTGATTTATGATGACCGTTAACTTATTTAAATCCTAAAGAAATCAATGTTAGTATTTTAAGTAGTCATGGATATACTCATATAATACTCCTTACTAGAAGGTTAATTTAAGACATTACTCTAGTAAATAAATGTGATGAATCTCATTGTGTATTAATTGAAGTTCTTAAAGTTGGTAAAAAAAACTCGTGGAGATTGTTATTGATAAATGCCCTTAGAACTTTAATTGGTATTTTGAGTGGATACTAAAGGAATTGATGGGTTACCATTCTTACAACCCACACGAGAACAAAGTTTATGTTGCTCGTCATGATGAGTATTTGAGATAGGCTCAAATATACAAGAAGTGGAGTGGAAGTCTCACTTTGCTAAAAAGCGAAGTGGGAGTTTTGTAGGTCTTGAATTAATTCTAAGAAGAAGATACGTAAAACTTCTAAACCACACTAGCAAATGGTCATAATACTTAGGCTACATGAAATATGTTAAATCTTAGAAATGATGTTACTCACATTTTTAGATCAGCAAGGGGTTACATCAAGATTATTGAGTTAGAGGCATTTTTATTTGTTTTTTTTGAATTTTTCTTCACCAATGAACATGCTAACCATAGGAGATGCATTATTAGATCTTGGAATTTAATGAATGACTCAAAGACTATGAAATGAAGAGATGTTGTCTCCAAAAGGAGGATAATCACATTTCCTTAGGATTTGTTTTTTTCTTAACACTATCGGTTATAATGAGTTTTAAATGAGTTTCCTTTTAGTGACGAATCATAAGGACAATATTTTGTATAGATATTTGTTGCACGTTCAAACATGACATAAGTTGTTTTACTTGTATTTTAAGTAATTGACTATGGACTAAAACTTCCCTCATTTACGAACTTTAAATTATATAAAGATGATTGATTGTCATACTTTGTTTTCTTGGAAAGAAATATGACAAATTAGATTTCAAGAACTCTTTTTGATTAATTACCTAGCGAGGACGATATGTAATCATATGAGGTTTTTATGAATCCAATATAATCTTTATGAGTATACAAAAATGCTAGAATCCAAGTATGGATTAAGAGCACGCATCTAATGAGCATAATATTAAGTTTAATTGTTAAATAAACCACTTGTTGGATTTATATTTAATTATAAATACGATAGCTCATGAGTACATCAGAAAGTTAGTGAGAGTATATTTGTTTTTACTTTTCTAAAATCAATTATGTTGTTGAACATATTAGAAACAATTTATTTGTCCAAGTAATATTTTATCTCTTAAATTGAAATAAAGTTTCTTGTAAGAATTTTAGGAAATGAAACAAGCAACCTTGGATTAATATGTTTGATACATATGTGGTGAATTAAGTCAAAATGCAATATGAAATATTATTGATTGAAACTCGAATGATTTATCTTACTTGGTGAGATTAAACACATGAATGGAAACCTTAAGTCCCATTAAAGGATTCATTATGAACATCATATTGTATATGTGATTAGTTGTATCATTTTCATGAGTGTAAGATGATTTGACAACATTGGAATCTAAATGAAAGATTTTATAAGGAACATTCTGATTAATGTTTAAATTAGAAATTTATTCCTAGAATTAATAATGAAGATACTATGGATATACATTGTGGTAATCATAGTAAGATCATTATGATCAACAAACCTTAGGTTTGTGTGATATCCAAACATTATTAAAGAAGTGTTCAAAATTTACGGTAGCTTAGCATAGTGTTGTTTGTATACACTAGTGCTTGTTTTTAATTGAGATGATACTCAAATTTTGTAGAAGCAAGTTTTCCTCTTATATGCTAACATTTCTGGCTACATATGTTTGGTTTAAAAGCATAGTTGCATAATACTATATTAAAAGAATAAAAATGGTTTATAGTTTGAAAAACTGTTGAGATGATTGTCTTCATTAGGATGTTGTACGTATACATCTTATGAAATGTAATATGACTAATACCTATAAGTGAGTGCACACTTACAAAATTACAATCATCGTATTATTCAAAGAATTTCACTGTTTGTGAATTTTTGAAATAAGTATTCTTAAAGTCCCAAAAGATCATGACCTAGTTGATTTGTTCATGGAACTTATGCCTTATCACTAATTGTGTTTGTTGTAGATAGGACATTTAACTAGGATCATCATGCACTGATCCTACTTGGAATTTGGATAATGGAACTGTAAGCAGTTGTATTAAACAATGAATTAATATACGTGATATGATCATTTTCATTTATACTACTGTGTTCTATATTTGCATGTTTAAATCCTTGAATAAATTTATTTATTCTAAACTATGTCCATTGTCAGTTAACAATATGGGAATATTGTTAGGATAAGACAAATGTGAGTGTTTGGTTGTATTCGGGAGAATATGTACAGATGATTCTGTCAACTTCACATGTTATTCAATGTGGTTGAATATTAGATACCCCACCTGTGTAGATCACTTTATGGATCGGCATCATTAGGTGCATTACACACATGGTGAAAGTTATGTTTATCCTCATACTTGAGATGCAAGCAGGATTTGCGTGTATGGATATGATGTGCTGTCGTGTAGGGTCAATTATTTGATTATCAAGTTTTACATTTATATTTAGCCGACAAACCTAAAACAACACTTTAACGAGCAGTGTACCTGGTCAAGATGGAGTTCGCGGTAAGTAGGGTGTCGAACACTAAGAGTGAAACATTAATCCTATATTCTATTAGTATTTTAATTAGTCTATTTACTGGCTAAACCTATGCTATGTACGTTGTCTAATTATATGGGGGTTTTCAGCCTGAGAGACTGGCATAGGTTTGGTGGAAACAAATATCAATTCAATAGACAATAAACACAAAAGAAGAAAATTAGAAGATAGAAAAGCGGTACAAGCCAAATGATTAGAAAACTGTTTAGCATATTAAATCCAGTTCATGTTGGTTTTTGTTTGTTTTAGTCGCAATGATTTACTTATCGGGAAGCGGATCTCATTCTTAAGACTTAGGCGGGACGTCCATCCTAAGACCTAGACATTGATTAATCCTGTCATAATAACGCATTCGCATAAAGCATCCTTTAGTTTAAATTATAATCTATCTTACGGGATTCAAGTTGTGGTGATCCTGTTAAAACCTTAGCACAACGGGACTTTACTCCACTTATTGTTTGACGGTGTTTTATATACTGGTATTCCACTATTCAAATTTATAAGTCATTAAGAGCATGATTGCTGAAACATTAACGAGGGTCACTTACTTGGTCCAACTAAGGCTTCATAATTCAAAGACAATACACAAACGTTATTTTGTGTATCCTATTGTCCAGTTAATATAAACTGATATGCGAGAGCTATCTACGGCATCTTAGATTACTTGGTCCATATCACTGCTCTAGTTGAATGATTAGGTGGCATATTTCAAACACTATAACTAGTTATGAGTGATAAAATAATTAAAACAAATCAATGATAAATTAAGAAATCGATTTAAAACAAACCTCAACATTAACTTTCATTAAGAAGGCTCTAATACCCGAGGGTATTAGCCCACAACCATTGTAAAATTATACACGGTAATTAAAACAATGAAATCGAACGATTAAGAGAGTAAAAATTACACCGATGTCTTCTTTGGTTTGTGATCAATGCTTGACATTGATGGCTGGATCTTCTCTTCTAAATATCGTCTCTTTGGTGAGTATCTTTAGTGAGTATGGTATAAAGAATATGATATTGCACATTGAAAACTCGTTTTTGAGTCTTCTATTTATAGTGTCTGAAAAAGACTTGATACATCGTATCTAGCAAGGTCGATACGGCGTATTGTGCTGGATTCTTTGGAGTGCGCGCTACGTTCATAATCAATCAGTGATATCATTCCAAATCTACTTTATTTACTGTATCTTCGAATAGTTATCTTCATGGATACGGCATATGCAGACGGAAAGGATACGTCGTATTGGGAATTGGTCAAACGCGTTTTCTTGTGAAGTCTTGGTGCTGATACGCCGTATCTCATTTGTTGGATACGACGTATTGATCACAAATTAGTAATCTTCAAATATCTTCGTTTTAGCTCCAAATTATGCGCCTTTTAGCTTGTCTTCACAAAACACTCCTGAATTACTGCATTTATCAACTTTAAAGCAATTAAGTACTAAATAATGCAATAATTATATAAAAGTGGGCAAAACCGATGGGATAAATGATATAATAAAGTGATGTTATTTGATGTCATCAAATATCCCCCCACTTGAATCATACGTGTCCTCAAGTTGACTTTAGAAAAAGTTTCTGTTTATGAAAATATGTCCCAACCAAAGTTGAGGTTTTTCCATTTAAGCATCGTTTTGTCCTAATCACCTGTACATAACCAATCTCCTCATGAAATATGGAAATGAAAACACTCAGATCACTCAACTAATCTAAGGTGCAACATTTTATTGGTACGCTCAATTGCTCAGTCGTGATTAGTTTCGTATCATAGGCTTGGTAAGGATACACATCTCCACCGCTAAAGCTAAGGAGAAACAAGTCAAAAGATAAATTAGGTCAAGAAGGATTAGGGTTTATCATTCAACAGTCTTTCACCATAAGTACCACACCAACAAGGCAGTTGTATCATACATACACGGCCGTAACGATGAAATAGACATATACAATCCGATCGCATCCCTGTTCGTGTTTAACCAGCGGTTAGGATAAATAATGATATAGGGTAGGGAGCTTCTAACTTTCACCGAAAGTCGTCATCCAACAAGGCAGCTGAGACATGCATACATGGCCGTAACGACGGAATAAACATGCATGCTCGAACAAGTCCTCGTTCAAGTAGACACTAAGGTTAGTTGCTAGGAAAAGGAAGTAAAATGGGTGTTAAGTAAAATTTATGAAGCATATAGATTAAGCCAACAAATAAGGTACGGTTGCTAGTAACTTTTCCCCTGAGCGTTCCATGATAAAGACGTTGTTCCATGACAAAGACTCGAACATATAGACAAATGCCTCGATCATAGAAATGACAAAGACAACCTAAGTTGGCGTTCCCATAACGGTCAACTTCCCTTACATCCCGCTCTTTACATACTTTTACAAATAAGTGGTGATATCGGCCACTTTTTACAAGACTTTACATCATTGATTTTTGTAACGTATCAACGAATAATCGATCCTTCCAAGTGATTTTTTCGGTATAAACTTCTTTTGAACCGACTATTTTTCTTCCTTCTTAATATTTTTTTTTCAACAATACATCATAAATCTCGGTTTAATTCCACCGTCTTCACTATCATAATTCGTCCGGATAGTCTTTTCTTTGTAACACTTCTTCTTCGAACATGATTCATAATCGCGAAAGTAGCAAAACTTACGAGCTACATATTTTTCCCATTGCATTGTATAATTTCCTGACCATTACAGAGATAGAAAATTTTCAGTTTGACATAGGAAATACAAAACTTTACACGAAAGCAACTAGCAACCTTGATTAAAATAGGCTTAATCTACACGGTAGGCAAAGGTGCAAAGGTGTACCGAAACATATAATATGGTGTACAAAAAGAAAGGAATGGCTCAACAGGTTGTTCTAGGGGATTTTACTCTAAAAATGAGAGTAATCAAGGGTTACACGGGTTTTAACTAACCAGTGTGGTTAGTTAATTTTATGACATGTAGGCTATTTGGTTTAATCCTAGAAATTTATCAGTTGAACATGTTCCTCCATCTAAATCCATAGTACTAATCATTGCGGTCTCGAGTGATATACAAAGAAAAGTATCAGTCACTTCCAATATGTATTAATCTTAGCCCGTAGTTAATCATATTAAGCTAATATGGCTCAAGGCCCATGGTAAGCCCATCAATAGGCCCATGGCCGGCCAAACTAGACTATAAATACCCATCTCCATAGCTTGGAGAGGGTGTTGGTTGGTTTTGTATTCTCATTTCACTTATGATTTACATGTTTCTTACTTTCTCTCTCTAGAATACATCCTTCCTTCCACTCTCTCTCACTAAGGTTCTTTCCATCTCATATCAAAGATTACTTGTATTCTTCAATTGATATACTACATGCTTTGAATCTAGAAAAATATCATTTTTGGTCATCTTTTGTGTTCAAAACCTTTATAAAGAACAAAATCTTGATTTTAAATTTTCGCTTAAAAACCTAAAGTTTGTCCTATTTTTCTAGTTCCTATAGGTAGTAACACAGTTGTACAATATTTTTTCAAACAATCATCAAAACAGTATCTTTTGTGTTTTAAAGTTATTTTTTTTTTTATTTTTTTTTTGTTTTTTTTTTTTTTTGTGGGGTTCGTAGTAGTGGAAGTCGAACACTGAGTCGAACAACCAAGTCGAACAACTAAGTCAACACACAAGTCGAACCAACTGATCGAACAACTCAATCGAAAACTGAGTCGAACAACTCAAACCGAACAACCTTACTTCAGTTGAAACCGAACAACTCCACTCTAGTTGAAACTGAATAACTCCACTTTAGCTGAAACCGAACAACTCCACTTTAGTTGAAACTGAACAACTCCACTTTAGTTGAAACCGAAAACTCCACTTTAGTTGAAATCGAACAACTCCACTTTAGTTTAAACCGAACAACTCCACACTAGTTTGAAAACCGAACAACTTGACTCAAGTGAAACCGAACAACTTTATTCTAGTTGAACCCGAACAACTTGATTCTAGTTGAAACCGAACAACTTGACTCTAGTTGAAACCGAACAACTTGACTAAGTGGAAACCGAATAACTTATCTTGTGTGGAAACCGAACAACTTGACTAAGTGGAAACCGAACAACTCAAGTTTTCAAAATTATACGGTTTATTTCGTTGACTTGTAAAATCCCGTGAAACATTTATTTGTTTTTCCCGGTTTTGTCAAGAATTGTAAAATCCCGTGTAGTTTCATAAACTAAAACACTTAAAAGATAACTTAATTAAACATAATTTCTTTCTACCACCGTCCGATCAACTAAGTAATCTTTTAACGTACACATTTCTCAATGGACACTCCTTGCTGACAAATCAATCCTTCCGGTGCTGAGCAAACGTCCACCCATGTTGAAAAGGATATGTACGATTCTTGGAAAAGCAAATGAACATAGCATGCCAAATAGACAAAAGGAAACGAAAAAAAAAGACCTGAATCCGTCGAAAGTGTTCAACTCTTTGGCCCTTACAATTGTGGAAAATGAAGTTACAAGGCCAAAGAAATATTCTGAGTTATCTGCTACAGAAGCACTTCAAGCTGATTGTGATATCAAGGTAACTAATATCATTCTCCAAGAACTACCACCTGAAGTCTATGCATTGGTTAGCAATCATAAAGTCACCAAAGAACTTTAGGAAAGAATTCAACTTCTCATGCAAGGAACTTCATTGACGAAACAGGAAAGGGAGTGTAAGCTTTATGATGAATTCGATAAGTTTGCTTATAAGAAGGGGGAATCACTTCATGAAATCCATTACTTGAGATTTTCACCTGCTTTAACCTTCCAATGACATGAACATTTACAACATGAAACTGGAACAATTTGAAGTGAACATAAAGTTTCTGAATACCCTTCCTCCTGAATGGAGCAAATTTGTGACAGATGTCAAACTGGTTCAAGATTTGCACACAACTAACATCGATCAGCTTTATGCTTATTTGGGACAACATGAATTTCATGCAAATGAGGTTCGTTTAATGCATGAACGCAATTCAGACCCGCTTGCTTTGGTTGCAACTCATCAGATGACCCAGTCTCCTTATCAAACTTATCAAAATTCACACCAAAACACTTAATTTCAACCACAAATTTCATCATATTAGTCTCCACAGTATGGTTCACCTTATCAGTCTCAACAATACTCAACTCATTAATCATCAACACCTCTTTTAATCACTTATTCATCCAATGATTATCAGTCATCAATTCACCACAACATTTATTCTCCATCATCATCTATACCTCAATTGGAGTATCCTCCCTCAGTTGATCAACAATCTGAATTTTCCCAACAAGAATCACGATTAATTGTTCCAGTGTTCCAAAAATGTGATGATCCCATTGATGTCATCAATCACATGATGGCATTTTTGACTGCTGTCGTCACTTCCCATTATCCCACTACTAATAACCAGCTGAGAAACTCGTCAAACCTTAGGCAACAAGCTACCATTAATAATGGAAGAGTAACATTACAACCAATTCAGGGGAGACAAACTTCTGTAGCTGCGGGTACTTCAAGGACTTATACTTCGAGAGCAAGTGGAAACAATTCTGGAAAACAAAGAACAGTTATCTGCCACAACTGTAAAGGGGAAGGCCACATGTCTAAACAGTGCACCAAACCAAAGAGGAAAAGGGATGATTCATGGTTTAAGGATAAGGTGTTTTTGGTTCAAGCTCAAGCAAGTGGTCAAATTTTACATGAGGATGAACTCGCATTTTTGGCAGATCCAAGAATTCCAGAAGGTCAAGCCACACAGACTATCATAACTCACAATGCTGCTTATCAAGTTGATGATTTGGATGCATATGACTCTGATTGTGATAAACTTAACACTGCCAAAGTTACTCTCATGGCGAATTTATCTCAATATGGTTCAGACACTCTTTCTGAAGTACACAATCATGATAATGTGAATAATGATATGACTAATCAAGTTGTGCAGGCTATGCCGTCTTCTGAACAGTCAAATGTTGTGAACCATTCAGAGACTGAAATAACTAGTGATAGCAATATCATTCCTTATTCTCAGTATCTGATTTAATTACAACAGGTAGCTGTTCAAAATTCTAACTCTTCTGCACAACAGATGATTTGATATTATTCAGTGATAAACAATTAAAAACCCAATCTTCATTGTACAAGACGATAAAAGAAAATAAAAGTGTCAATGAAACTTTAACAGCTGAGCTTGAAAGATATAAGGTAACAAGAAAAATGTTGAAAGAAGGACAAAACGTTGATTTAAAGAGTTCAAGATAACATTTCAGATTCATGTGCACAGTCCTGTAGAGATTGATCATCTTAAACGAACTCTTTCAGAACATTTAAAGAAAAGGAATCTTTATTGCAAACGGTTACACTTCTCAAAAATGATTTTAAGAAATAAGAATTTCGAACCTTGATAGGGAAATACCTTAGAAAAGCAGATCACTACACTAGATAATATCGATTGTTAAAAGAGATCAATCTGCCACAAACTGTTTACATGTTGACGAAACCTCAGTTTTTCTATGATAAATACATCTAAACAAGCAGCCTATTTTTAAAATCCATTCTATCTAAAGAAAAGCTCAGTAGTTTGGAACCTATGCTATATGTTTGGTGATATAATTTAGAAAACCAATCCTATTGTGATCCTGTCTCAGAAGAGGACCTAACACTTGCTAAGAGGGTCGTTTAAAAATATTTTAAAACATAAGGATAATAAGATCAAGAAAAGATAAAACTGATGATACCACACCAAATCATTATTGTGCTCTAATAAACTTAATAAAGATTTAAAACACTAGTTCCACAAACTGAATTATCTACAGAACTAGCCTTTTGGTCGCATAACTCTGTAGTTTCCTCAGAATCCCGATCTTTCTGATAGACCCACCAATGTTAGGTCCTAAAAGAACTACCAAAAGTCAGCATGTTAATAATACGAGTTTGAAGGAACTTAAATACCATTCTGCGAACTTTGATGTGGTAGTCAAGAAAGAACCACGCCACAGCCTATCACTAAGAGGGCAACGTAGGGTTGTCAAACATACAAAAGCTTGTTTTAGGGAGGAAATAATTCCATTTGTAAAAGCATGAAGGTCTTATATTATGTAAATTCAACCACAAATGGTGATGATCATGTTGAAGGTCCGAAAATGTCTTCTAGCAAATGGAACAAGGCTATAGGAACAACATCGTGTAGAGAGTCAAAACATTGAAGTTAAAATGAAATCAAGCTTTGAACGAAAATGAATGACCTTGGAACAAGTGATGAGCAAATATATTGTGAACTGATTGGTAAATTCCTCTATGGATGTTTGCCTCTGGGAATGTGCATGTAGGTGAAAAGGTCCTCAAACTTAAGACTGAGCTTCAAAAGAATTTTGTTTAAAAAAGAGATTTACGATAAACTGTTTAAAAGGTTTACCACTCACGAAAAACAGTTGCATTTTCGTTAAAAGTGATACTCACCTTAATCAGAAATTTTCAAAGGGACAATTCTATCTCAATACAAAGTGCTCCCAAGTTTTGATCAATTGTTTTGAATTGAAAAATGAATTGGAAAGCTCAGTCTACTAAGAGAAAGACTTGTCAATAAAGAAAGAGAAAGAGAGAATTAAATCTCTTAGTGGAAATATGGATAAGGATAAGATCAAACAGGACTTAGAAGAGATTGAAACCATAAATATTGAATTGGATCATAAGGTGACAAAGCTTATTGCTGAGAATGAGCATTTGAAACAGACCTATAAACAACTTTATGACTCGATTAAACCAGCACTTTCGATTAAAGAACAATGTGCGGATTAAACCAATCAAGATCAATCTAAAGTCTGTGGAAATTTTTGATTTAAATGCTTGTCTTCAGGAAAAAAAATTGGTAATTACAACTCTCAAGGATGAATTGGGGAAACTCAAAGGAAAAGATTTAGCTAATAATGAAGTTACACATCATCCTAGTGATCCAGAGATTAATACGGAACCAATAACCCCTAAATTGTTGAACAAAAGGTCAGCTCATTCTGCCTATATTAGGCACACTCAGGAAGAAGCTGTAGTTCTTAGGGATCTAGTCGATCATATTCAAGTAAATTATCCCCTAGATCCAACCTTAGAATCTGCCTGTAAGTATACTAAACTAATTCAGGAGTTGCTTTTAAAAATCAGTAAAACCTGCCCTAGTATCAACAATTCCAGAGAACAATTAGTGGTTGTGACCCCAATGAATAAAGTCAAAAGAGTTAGATTCACTGAGCCCGTCACATCCTCAAGAAACACAATCACAAAAAAGGCCTCTACATCAAACCTAGCTTCTAACAAACCTATGTTGTCTTCTACAGGAGTAAAACCATCTACTATGCTAGCGGATCACAGCCATCAGGCAATACAAGGAAAGATAAGATACTGCAAACACAATGTAATACACAAAAGAAAAAAGTAAACCCCACCCCTAAGGAAAGTTAAATCTAGTTTGAAAAATAAAGATCATGTTGTTGCACCTAAAGGAACTGCTCATGTGCAGCATTCCAAGCTTAATGCTAATTTTAACTTACATGTTGTTACGTGTAATGGTTTTTCATGCTTTCTTGATAATCATGATTTGCGTGTTTCTGATTATATTCAATAAATGTGAATGCTCGTGCAAAATCTAAATCTGCTAAGAAATAAACAAAGAGAAAAGTTTGGAAACCAACAGGAAAGATGTTTACAACTAATTGGATATATTGGAGACTACTGTCGACCATCACTAACGTAGGAAATTCGTGCCCTTTAACTAGATTAACCACTACTACTGAAGCGCCCCTTAGGAAACCAGTTGTTCTATATAATGAAACATCTAAACCTGAGAGTACATTGGTCTATTCACGAAACATAAGAAACTACTAAAACAATATTCCTGTTAGCAAATCTAAGGTTCTTCAATTGCATCTGCTAACAAAAAGGAACCCAGGAAATCTTGGGATCCATAATTTCCGATGTTTCCGTCTTCTTCTCATAAGAAAATGGATTCAGGTAGTCCAAAATTGTATTTTGGTATTTGGACTCCTGTTGCACCAGAGCAAATGACCGGAGATCACCTTATCACACCAATTTCTTCAACAAATGTTTTTGGTACAGACAAAAGTTCGGAAATGATCTGTGGCAAAGATTGTAGGATAGGAGATTATCAGATTGGAATGTTTACTATATCAAGGTTACTATGTGAAGGACGTGGACACAACTTATTCTCCCGTTGGCAGTTTTTTGGTGATTCGAACCTTGAGGTAGCTTTCGTCAACACCCTGCTTCATTCCGTAATTTAGGAAAGGGTTATTTATTGTCAGGATCCGCGAGACAACAATTTGTATACTCTGTCTCTTGGAGACATGAATGAGTCCTCTCCATATGTCTCTTGTCAAGGCCTCAAGACTAAGCCTGGCTGAGGCACCGACGTTTGTCTCACCTAACTTTGTGTAATCTACCATTTAGCTAGACATGGTCCTTGTTTCGAGTCTCCTTAAGCTTAAATTTTGAAAAAGGACCATCTGTGTTCTGCTGCGCAATGGGTAAGAGCAAGAAGAAACCCTACAAACCTAAATCTGAAGACACCAATCAAGAAAAACTCTATCTGTTACACATGGATCTTTGTGGACCAATGCGTGTCGCAAGTGTTAATGGAAAGAAGTACATCCTTGTCATTGTCGATGATTACTCACGATTCACATGGGTTAAGTTCTTAAGGTCAAAAGATGAAGCTCTAGATTTCATAATCAAGTTTCTTAAGATGATCCAACTGCGGCTGAAAGTACCTGTTCGACGCATTAGAACAGATAATGGAACTGAATTTGTTAATCAAACGTTGTGTGAATATTATGAGAAGGTTGGTATCTCTCACGAAACATCTGTGGCTCGCTCTCCACAGTAAAATTGTGTCGTTGAAAGATGGAATCGTACGCTAATCGAAGCTGCTCGCACAATGTTGATTTATGCAAAAGCTCCGTTATTTCTATGCGCTAAAGCAGTGGCTACCACATGTTACACCCAAAATCGTTCCATCATACGCCTTCGTCACGGCAAAACACCATATGAGCTTTTACATGACAAACTTCCTGACTTATCTTTCTTCTATGTATTTGTTGTACTCTGCTATCCAACGAATGATAGTGAGAATTTGGGCTAGTTACAACCAAAGGCTGATATTGGTATTTTTATTGGTTATGCACCCACGAAGAAATCATTTCGAATTTACAACCGACGTACCAGACGAAACATTAAGACAATTCATGTAGATTTTAATAAGCTGACTACGATGGCTTCTGAACACAGCAGTTCAAGACCCGCACTTTATGAAATGACTCCGGCAATAATCAGTTTAGGACTCGTGTCAAACCCTTCTCCTTCAACACCATTTGTACCACCTTTGAGAACTGACTGGGATATGTTGTTTCAACCGTTGTTCGACGAATTACTCAATCCCCCACCTAGTGTTGATCACCCATCCCCTAAAGTCGTTGCTCCAATTGATGAAGTAGCAGCTCCAGTACCCGATGTATCAACCGGTTCACCTTCCTCAACTATAGTTGACCAAGATGCACCATCACCAAGTAACTCTCAAACAACACCTGATACCCAACCTCCCGTCATTCCTAATGATGTTGAAGAAGGCAATCATGATATTGAAGTTGCACATATGGGTAATGATCCGTACTTTGGTATTCCAATTCCAGAAGTTCCTTCTAATCAATCTTCATCGTCAGATTTTATTCATACAAATATGCCTCCCGATCACCAAATTTCTGAACACAATAACAAATGGACTAAGGATCATCCACTTGAAAATATAATCGGTGAACTCGCTAGACCAATTTCCACAAGGCTGCAATTACGTGAGAAAGCTCTTTTCTGTTAATATGATTCTTTTTTCCCTCACTGCTGTTGACCCATGACTATAAAGATGCCGTTTGACTCAAGCTTGGCTGGATTGAAGCAATGCAAGAAGAAAACCAACGATTTTAGAACATCTTGACAGTATGGAGCTCATACCCCGCAGAAAAAGTTATGTTATTACTTAAGTAGATATCAAAGTGAAACTAGACGAACTGGGAGGTATATTGCTCGTGGTTATCGTCAAGAAGAGGGTATTGATTTCGAAGAGTCATTCGCTCCGGTTGCAAGATTAGAGGCTATTCGAATTTTTCTGGCATTTGCTGCTCACATGAACATGGTCATCTACCAAATGGATGTGAAGACTGCGTTTCTGAATGGTAATCTGCGAGAAGAAGTTTATGTTAGCCAACCGGACGGATTTGTGGATCCAGACAAACCTAACCACGTATACAAGCTTAAGAAAGCTCTTTATGGGTTGAAACAAGCTCCACGTGCGTGGTATGATATGTTGTCTTCATTCCTGATATCCAATGACTTCTCCAAAGGCTCAGTGGATCCTACTCTGTTCATCCGTAGAGAAGGCAACGATCTAATTCTGGTACAAATCTATGTCGATGATATTATCTTTGCTGCCTCTACCCCTGAACTGTGTGATCTATTTGCTAAAATAATGTGTTCAAAATTCAAGATGTCGATGATGGGAAAAATCTCATTTTTCTTAGGACTACAGATTTCTCAAAGTCCCAGAGGCATCTTCATAAACCAATCTAAATATGCTCTTGAATCACTTAAAAAATATGGCTATGAATCTTGTGACCCAGTGGATACTCCCATGGTGGAGAAGTCCAAACTGGATGAGGATAAAGAAGGGAAAGCTGTAGATCCATCACATTATCGTGGTATGATTGGCACCCTCCTTTATCTTACAGCCAGTAGACCTGACCTACAATTTGCTATATGCATGTGTGCCCGGTATCAGGCTCGGCCTACCGAAAAGCACCTAAATGCAGTAAAAAGGATCTTTCGGTATCTAAAAGGAACCGTTCATCGGGGTCTTTGGTATCCGAAGGATTCTTCCTTTGCACTAACAGCATTTGCAGATGCGGATCATGCTGGTTGTCAAGATACACGCCATAGTACATCTGGCAGTATACAACTTTTGGGTGATAGACTTGTAAGCTGGTCGTCTAAAAGGCAGAAAAGCGCTGCGATATCTAGTACGGAAGCTGAATATATTGCTTTGTCCGGTTGTTGTGCTCAAGTCCTTTGGATGAGATCACAACTTACCGACTATGGCTTTGGATTCAATAAAATTCCAATGTACTGTGATAACAAAAGCGCTATTGCCTTATGCTGCAACAATGTTCAACATTCTAGATCAAAGCATATAGACATCAGGTTTCACTTCATCAAGGAGCATGTTGAGAATGGTGTGATCGAACTTTACTTTGTCAATACGGAATATCAATTGGCGGACATCTTCACTAAAGCTCTTGGACGAGAAAGAATTGAATTTCTTATCAACAAGCTGGGAATGCGGAGTTTTACGCCGGATACTCTGAAACAATTGGCAGATGAAGTTGATGAATAGTGGTGGTACCTATTCAAATATCCTGTATAATACGTAAATACTTAAATCAGAAAAACACAAAAAGATTTTCATTTTAACTTTTATTTTTTCTAAAATCATAAAAACCAAAAATATTTTCTTTTATATAAATTTTTACAAAAACAAAATACAAAATTGAAAAAATGAGAAAAATTCAAAAAGAAGTTTTACAATGGCATGTCTTCTGAAATCGATAACATTTACGGTCTTAGAAATGTCATTTAACAATGATACAAGCCTGTAAATGAAGTTCGAGCAGAAGTTACAAATGTTTTCAAAACATGTCAAATGGCTTGCTATTATTTTAGATAGCAACTCGGTCATCATCTTAAAGGCTAGTATTCCGTCAAAAAGGAAACTTGACCTCTCAACGGGAATTTATTATCGGGCATGGTCTACTTTATGACCATGCAAAGGCTTGTGATTACTTTGTATCACAACCCGTGCTTCCTATATTACAAATTAATGTACATGTCAGTGCATTTCTTTGTCAAAATAAGAGTAATCTTATTTTTATTAGTAAAAAGTTGTCTTCATAATGAATCAGTGTTTTCAGTAATCACAAAAAGATTTTCAAAGACAATTCGACCACTTAAACAATGACAACAACTCTTTAAATAGAAAACGGGTCATTATTTGAGGGGGAGAAAGCGTCATTAAATAATCTTTTAAAATGGTCTTTCAAAATAAGTCATGGAATAAACGGATAAAGTTTCTATAATGACGGATAACAATTTCAAGGGGAGTTAATTTATATTAACTATAAGAGCTTTAGATGTCATTTGTTTCAAACTTTAGGGACTTATTTTCACTTTGAGACTTAGTGAACTCATGCCTTAAACTATATTCGATTAATATTGCCAACACCTCATAGTTTGTAAAAGACTTAAGAATGCTTGGAAATACTTTCATAGCTTTAAAAGCCTTGAAGTTGATTCTCACGGAATAGATTTAAGCTTACTAATTCTTTAAACACGATCTCGAGTATGCGTGCGTACAAAGTTTTACTGATTCTGAGGTGTCGAAACCAACAAGGGGGAAGGAGTAGATGTATACTTGATAGTGTCCTTGGCCTTCTTTTGAGGTTAGCTTCTTTTGATTTTAGGCCTTTTTGAATCTTTCGGGTGCACTATTTCAATCACATGGTGGAAGAGACATCTCGTCTTTAGTCAGTATGCATCATTTGAGTCCCCAGGGGGAAGTGTTGGGAGTATAATTATTTAAAACATGAGAAAAGTTCTTTCTGATTCAATTAATGCTTCCTCAAATGGTCAATCCCTAAGCTTATTCTTAAAATAAGTAGAAGTATTTAATAAAAGAGGTACACATAGGTATGATGATTCCTTAAGTCAGTCAGTATTCTACAAAAAGAAATGAGTACATTTGGGACTTAGTTGACTTAGGTGTTATCATTTCGACTACTTAGAGGGAATAATTGTGACATCCGGGACTTAGTTGACTTTGGTGTTGCAATTTATATCATCAATATCCTGAAGAGAGAAATGCGCTCATCCGGGACTTAATTGACTTTGGTGTTGCGGTAACAAATTCTTGAAAGGGTTAACTGTGTACTTCGAGATTGTTATGGCTTAATGAAAATGCTAGTTTAGAGTCGATATTGCACAAATGTTAGGACATCTGATCGAGTATAAATCATATGGACCGAACAAATAACGTGTTATGAATCGAACGAGTGTCTAAGTGTAAGATCGGTACGAGTGTGGTACTTATGGATGATTACGCCGGAACGGGACTGTAGCATGGATCGATACGAAAATGTATGCGAACGAGTGTCTAACAAGAAAATACTTGTATGGATCGAACGAATGAGGATCGAACGAGTCTCTACATGTGAGGATCGAACGAGTGTCTACATGTGAGGATCGAACGAGTGTTTATATGTGTTGATCGAACGAGTGTTTATATGTGTTGATCGAACGAGTGTTTATATGTGTTGATCGAACGAGTGATGTTTAAAAGGGATCGAACGGGTGTTGCTTAGAAAGGCTCGAACGAGCGACCATTTGACTAAGATCGAACAAGTGAACCATGTATGGATCGAACGAGTGATTCCTTGAAAGGATCGAACGAGTGATTTTTAAAAGGGATCGAACGAGTGTTGCTTATAAGGACCGAACGAGTGCTTCTAATAAGGATAGAACGAGCGTAATTTTGTGAAAAACCGATCAAGGTGTTCTTTTGAGGACCAAACGAGTAGAGTTCTCAACACTTGACCAATTTTTGACATAACACACTTTAGATCAAATTGTTTTTAACTAAGATTAAAATTCAACAAATCTCTTAGGTTAAAATAGACGGTAAAAGCTTGACAAAACCAAGGTTTACCATATTCGACTTAATTGTTAGGATAGGTGCCTTTGTCTTACACGCTATTTGTCTATCTAAGTAGATTGATCTTCAAAAGTGCTAAAAGTCATAACGGTTCTCATGAATGAATGATTGTGTTTTCTTATAAACTGCACTCACTCTTTCTTAAACAGACTCATGGCACTCTCAATAGCGGATCAGATTGCTTTGGATGATGCATTGGTGGCTCCTGCTGACCGACTTAAGATTGGAAAATGCAATCTTCGCTTAAGTTCGGATGTCACATCAAAGGAAGCAACCCTTCAAGTAGTCTATGATGTGCTAAAGATCACTCCTTTCTACAAGGCTTTCCAAGTCACTGCAGATGCTCCAGAGATCTACATGCAGGAATTCTGGGCTTCTGCTTATGTTCACAATCGATCTGTCCGATTTAAGATGAATAACAAGAAACACATCATCGGTCTTGAGCAATTCAGGGACATTCTTCAAATTTGCCCCAAAGTTGGTAATAAGAAGTTTGTAGACCCACCTCTGGAGACGGAGATCCTCATCTTTCTAGCTAGTCTTGGACATTCTGGAGATATAAGGAAGCTCACTGATGTTAATGTCAACAAACATTCTAGGAGACATAAGGAAGCTCACCTGACAGTTAATGTCAACAAACTAACTTCCTACGAAACTTGAACTACATAGCATCAACCTTTGAGATCATGTGCTGCTGTAATCAACAAAAGTCTCCAAGCGGAACTAGAGGAACTCCATCAATGACACCTATCACCGTCTCTCAGTCTCTCTCAAGCCTCAGAATCTTGGGTGGGGGGTATGGTACAAACAAAAGAAGAACGTTTGATTATGCATATCTTCGTGGGAGGACTTCATTTTACAAGATTCGAGTAACAAAAGTACATCAGAAAGGGCAGTGCGATTGTAGTTCTATCCTCCTATCCCTGTGGGGGGAGGGTGGGGGGGGAGATCCTTCAACCTGTTCAACTCAAGTTTAGTCCGTCAACTATGTGATGTGGAAAAAAGATCCTACAATTCCAGAGAAAACACAAGGTGACCAAGGTGCAAGTGAGTCTGGTCACTATGAGAGGAGTGTATGGCGCGATATTGGGGGGAGTAGGCAGGAAAGGACGAGTATGATCGGTGGCATCTACCAATGTTTACTGTGGGGGACGGGTAGCATCAAGTCCGGGCAGGTTTAGGAGAGGAGAAAGTGGCGGTAGGGGGGATCTAAAGCGACATTGAAGGGGGGGGGGGGGCGGCCTGGAAGTCCGGAACCAGGACTAGTGCGGGGGTACGGAGGGGGAGGGAGGGACGACAGGGGGGGGTCTGTTCACGTTGTTGGGATTGTACGTCAGTACGTTAGTAGTCGTATACGTAGCGTGTTCTCGGGACGAGAACGGCTATCTATGACCTCGCTGTAGTGTGAGTGCAGCTGACGGAGTAGTAACCGAAGCGAGTGGGACATCATGAAAGGGTAGTACGGGTAGGCTAGCGGGGGGGCTCAGGGGGGGGGCCACTCAGTTGATTAAACGACGGACAAATCTTGACCTACGGTAGGGTGCATTGACCCTAAAACACCAATCTGAGGACATGCGCGGAGAGGGACACAGGGAATCATTTCAAGCAATATTGCTAAGCTATGGTCTTAGGAGGGGTTATTTTGTCTCATCCAAAACAATTTCCGAGCACACTATTTTCCTGTTTTACACACCACTCCAATTTCCCAAATTCTCTGTCCTCACCTCCCTTCCTTCCGTTTCCCTTCAGCCCTTCCTTCGATTCCTATCATTAAATCCTATCCCCTTTCCCTTCCTATATGCACACCGTGTTTCCACTTTTCCCACCCGTCCAATGACAAACGAGTGAAAGGCACAATAGAAAAGCAACACACTACTGATTTCAAAACTGAGTCGTATTCTTCGGTTGACAGCGAGGTATCCCATGAACAAAAGAAAACAGAGAGACTCGGAAGTGCTCAACAAGACCACCAACCATACAAGCGCAGCAGGCCAATCCCAATTCATAAAACAACAGCCCACACAGCACAATAAAAAGAAGTAGCAAGAATGCCTAATGCCCCGACAGAAGCCATGCGACGCACTAAGTGCGTATCCCGCACCCAAGCTCAGAGACCCACACCACGCAGACCGATTCAGAGACAGCCACACAAGGCACAAGAGGGACGCGCGGGTGCCGCTGTGAAGACATCCCTAGCGATTTGCAATGAAAGCCGAGCGCAGCACAGTAGGCGAGCGCCGGGCCTGGGCACAAAGAAAGAGCAAAGAAGGGGAAAGATTTAGAAAAGATAATAAAGATGTGAGGGGGAAAAAAGAAGTTAGAAGCCAAAAGAAAGAAAAAGCACCTAATGGGGAGTATCTGTAAGTAAGAAACCCGCCCGCCTAGTCTCACCCCTTTACAACACTACACCTACCCCTAACTATGTGAGCGTCCATGGAAACCGTCAGAACCCCCCACCCACCACCCAACTCTGAACATTCCCCAAAAAACCCAACCCCGCCCTCTCCGCGCCCCTTTCCAAACCCCACCCCTCGTTAACACCATAAACTCCAAGAACACCACTTCACAGCAAGTCTTAGTAATGAAAGAGTATGGACATCCCCCCGGACAAAACCAACCCTTTAAAACCGTCCTTCAGGAAAGGAGAAAGAAGGATAAAGGATGGCCCTTCTTATATCCTATGTAAAATGTATAGAAGGAGAAGAGGAGTAAAGGATGGTCTTCTTATATCCTATGTAAATATGTATATAGCTTAAATCTAAAAAGAAAATACAAAAATATAAAACCTACAAAAATCATAAAAATCAAAAAATAGAAAATACCAAAAATAGATTTTCAAGACATGTCTTCCATTTATCGATAACATTTACGGACCTAGAAATGTCATTCAATAAGGACACGGGTCTTTAAATGAAGCTCGAACGGAAGTTCAAACTTTTCAAAACATGTCTTTATGGCTTACAGTTATTTCAGACTGCAACCCGTTCTTCAAAATGAGGAAAGCATGTCGCAAAAAGACGGTTGTTCCTAACAACGGGTGATTAACTTCCCCCGGGCATGGATTACTGATAAGTGTAGAATACACATATCCATTTATGCTTAAAACAACCCAATTAAACCCAAAACAAACTAAAAATGGCAACAATATGCTTGTATTTGTGTTTTGTGTGTGCATGTATAGATATATCAAAAGTCACAAGAAAACCACCAAAAACGGGCAAGCACGGACACGAGAATGAGAAGAGTACAAAAAGAAGCCAAAGAATCAAAGCCGAAGCCAGAAAATTCAAGCCTCAATCAAATCCAGTCAAACATTGGTCAACAAAAGTAAACCAATAAAAGACAAGACCCAAAGTGTTTCACTTTAGCCCTCCAAGTTTCACCAAAGTCCAAAAATAACCCCTCACCCCTTAATGGGCCTGAAAAACCCTAAAATTTCTCACCCAGATCCATTTGGCCCAAAAGCCCATTACAAAGCCCACTATCCTAGCCCATTCTCTTTTTAAATAAACTCCAGGGACCAAACTTGCAGACCCCAATTATAAAAAGTCCACTTATACCTAAAAAAACCTTTATAAACCAAATACAAGGACCCAAATTTCCAACTCACCAAAGTTTAAACCCGTTTTACCCTCTTTCAGTTATAAAAAGACGCCAAAGGGTTACTGTTCATTCGTCTTTTCAAAAATTACCCTAGGTCAAAACGATAGGACAAATGCAAATTAAGGGTTCTATTGGTCAATTCAAGGGATCTACAACGAAATGGCAAGGACAAAATTGTCATATCAAAGGCTCGCACTAGCTCACTCTCAAGCTCAAGCCACGTGGAGATGGAGAAAGTACACATATTGGTGGGTTTTTGCACTAAACTACTCACAAAAGAAGTGCACGCAAGCAGTCACAATCAAAGAAAGACACTTGGCAATCCTCAAGTGTCCACATCAATCCAACGGCCAATTATTTGTGATCCCAATCACTTGAAGGAAATAAGGGTGAGATTTAATAAGGAATGTTATAGGCAAGGCAAGGGTTCTGGAAAGCTTCACCACATGGCTATAATAGGCCCACACCTCTCCACACAACAAGAATGGGATTTTTGAGTAGCTTTTAGTTTTACTTTATTTTTGTATATTTATTAAATGTAATTTTTCCTAAATGTTTTGTAACTTCCTTTTTAAGTAAATGTAATCAGTATCTTTTATTAATGAGATTCAGTTTAAAATTTCTTTAAATTTCACTTTTAAGCTCTCATTTATTAAGCTATTGTTACTAATAAGCTCTCATAAGTCTTTAAGCTTATGATTTGAGCTTAACTCAATCTTAATTTTACTTGAATCAAATTACCAGCTAAAATTACATTAACTTGTGGATAAAAGCTTTTGGAAGGGGATTCTTGAAAGAAATTGATGAGCGTCCCAAGGACCTTTAGACTACCTTATTCACAGAAATAGTCTAGAGCTTGTAGCAGATAATTGAGTTAGTGCTTCTGTTTAGCTGAAGCTAAAGTAAGTTTTCATTTACATTCTCATGTCCCTTAAGATTTAGTTCAATATTAGTTCATTAGTTAGAACTGCTTATTTTCTTATTCTATCCGCTTATTTGTGCTTATTGTTAGTTCATTGTGCTAATTGGTTAGTAATCTACACCTGTTTTTAGCTTATTAGTTATAGATCTTAGTTGCCTTTATTTTTGTCTTAAAAAGCTTTAAAAAATCCAAAAATAGTAGAAAATAGAGTGGATCCTTGATTATTGCTTATTTAGTTATTTAATCATGTTTATTACGTTAGTTATAAGCTAGATTTCATCTGGTATTCAAGTCTTGTTAATTAGTTTTCAACTCATAAGCTCTTTTGAATATGTCCTTAGTAATAAGGGGTGTTTGGTTTAAGGGATTTTTATCATCAAAAGTCATTAGAAATTAATGTTATCAATGTGGAGAGTTGAGTTTTCTTAGATTATCAAGTTTTAAACAAGTTTTGAAGTATAGTTTTAATTTTAAATCATCTAGGGTCTAATATCATAGTTTCAGCACAAGGGGAATTTCTCTTTGATTTTTACTTATGCAAAATTTGATCTAAGCTTTAAAAGGTTTAGATCTTGCTTGCTCTTGTTTTAAACAATCTAAGAGAGTGTGTTTAATGCAGTAGAGACCCTTATGTAACCTGCACTATTGGTTTGAGTTTGTGTCAAGAGCACCAGTACTAACAAGTAGTTAGTACTGTTGTGCTTTTACACTAGAAGTAGTAACCTCAGTTACTACTGCTGAACTTATACACTAGCAGTAGTAACCTTAGTTACTACTGCTGTTTTCTTGGCTTAATTTAGATTAGTAATTTTAGGATTTAGCTTATCAAATTTAGTAGGACTTGTGTTTTAATATAGTTTAATATAGATTAAGTCTTAGGTTTCATTTTCTAGCTTAACTTCTTAGTTAAATTTGCTTTCAAAAGTCATCAAAATAATCTCAAAAATTCCAAAAACAGTAGGTAATTAAGTAGTTTCTTAAATTGTTAATTTTAGCTTAAGATATTTGTTTTTATAGCTTAAATAGATAGTTTATTAATAGTTTCATAAGTCCTCAGAAGCTCTTAGTCCAGTTTTGCTTATTGAGCTTTTGAGCTTAATTGGTTTTTGGTGCTTATTTCTTTGTTTTCTGAGTTTGCTACCTTACCCTTCATCGTCAGCTATAATCTAGTACTCTAATCTCTATTTTCTTTTCTCATCTAGTTTAAGCAATTCATAAGTTGTCTAGAACATCTTTCCTTTTTCAATTTGAGATTATTTTGAGCTTTTTACAAGCTTTTTAGTAAAACCAAAGGCAAACACCTCCTTTCTGAGGTCAGCTTATTGATAAGCTCTTATAGAGCTTATTAGTGGTTTTAAGCTCATATAGCTTTTGTTAAAGATGTTCTTGCTAGCTTATTCTTCAACTTTGCTCTTTTAAGTTTTTCCTAAAAAGCACTTTTTAGTTCATCTTATTTTTAAGATTATTTAAAGGCCATAATGGACTTATTTTTTAAATCGGGCTGAGACTTTTTCATGGTATGTTATGTAACTGTTTCAATTTCAATTGTTTTTCTGTTATTCCTTACGTTAGTTTAGTTAGTTTTCCCTCGTTAGGTCCTTTAGGTCTTTATGCACCATTAGTCCTTAGTTAAGTATTTAAGTTTTATTAGTAATTAGGTTTATGTTTTTAAATTAGTCAATTATATATTATTAAAAAATTAAAAATTAGGGCTTATAATATTTTCTATAAGATTTCGTGGCAATATTTCTTTATTTTAGAAAATTACTTATAAAAAATTAGGATTCTTATTTTTAATAGTTTTATTTCTTTCAAAGTTTTTAATTAGTTTAAATCTTAGAAAATTCATATCTTTAAATCTAAAATCCAAAAAAAATATTTTTTTTTCTTAAAATTTTCTTTTATCCTAATTTAGGTTTAGAAATTTAGTTTACATTTTTAGGAATTTAATTTAGTTTACTTGCTTATTTGTCGCGTTATATTTGTTACCCGTTAATCATTTTAAATGTTTATTTGCTTTTAATTGTTCAAATTTACTTGTTGCTTTTTATTTAGTAGTAATAGATCATCAAATCATCTATTTTCTTATTCAAATCATAATCCAAGCTTGAACGAGGTTTCAATTTCACTAGTCGTTGGGGAAACGACCCGGGTGATCATACTTCCCGGTTAAATATACGTATTATATAATATATTATATATTTTTGAGAGTGAATTTTCCTTAGGGAATTTTCTTAATTGCTCTTTTGAAGATTATATTTTATATTGTATTTTATTGTGTATCTAAACTTGCTATCAATTACTTTATATCCATGCACCTCTGACTTAATGTACGTTTCAGTGCATTATTTCTTGATATAGAAGAGAAATCTTCTTTCTTTAACCAAATGATTTTTCGTCTATGATTCTTCAGAAAATTATTTGTGTTACCCACGGTGAAACAATGTTGTTTGAAATTTAATCAGACATGAATTTCTTAAAATTTGACACTTAATCACTGACTACAGCTCTTTAAATAGAAAATGGGTCATTGATTGAGGGGGAGAGTGTTTTTCAAATTTATAACATCTAACGGGCATTTTAATTCATCAAATAATTAATTGATAAAAGGTTTTTGTATTTAACGGGGTTACAATTTGAAGAGGAGTTAAATTTATTTTAACTCAAAAGGCCAAAATTGTCAATAATTTGCGAGTTTAGGGACTTATGTGCAATTTGCTAAATGTTTCCTAGGCTTGTATTACTATAAGGACCATTTGTGCCAATTCTGAAACTTGTTCTAACCTTATTAATACTCTTTACCTAAAAGAGAAGGACTTAGAAAGTATAGGGACCAAATCTGCCAAATTTGTGAATCTATTATCAGTATAAATAGGTTTAGCGACTTAAGGTTGGTCAAACCTTTAACTTTTCTGGTTAAACTTTTCTCTCAAAACCCATTCACGCAACTCGCTAGTTTGAACTTGATTGATTCGTGATTTCTGTGACTTTTTGTGCCAAGGTACCTCTTGGTTTATGTTCTATGTCTTGTAAATATCTTATAGCTAAAGTTTGGTTGCCTAAAACACTTTGAATCGTTATAAATCAATAAGTTCGGCTAGTTTTATCATCTAAATCATTATGTGTGTTTAGATTGATGTTTTGTTTGCTGGGTTAGGTTTAGAATAGATGGATAATGCCTCGTTCGTGTTTTAATTGCTTCCCTTGTCATTATATTGTGTTCTTGATGATTTTCATAGTTAAGGTTGACGTTTGCTAGTCAAAAAACATTGATTGTTGTTGTTTGTTGTTTCTGAATGTTGCTAAGTGTTCAATAATGTAGTCTAAGCGTTATTCATGTGCCTTCTTGAACCTCTTTGCTGGTTTGTGTAATTTTAGGCCTTAGCGAGTTGTTTGTGTGCTATGTAGCAAGTTGGGTGATAATTCTAAGTAGCGAGTTGAGATTATTCTTGGTAGCGAATTAATGTTGTTGTTCATTAGCGAGTTGTAATGCGTTTTAGCGTGTAAAAAATATTATATTATCATGAATAGGAAACTCGCTAACCTGTAGCGAGTTGATGAAGATTTTTATTTTTATTAAAATATTCAACTCGTTATTTCAAATTTTCCAAATTCAATAGCGAGTTAAGTATTTTAATAAGAATATTCATAGCGAGTTGTCATTAGCGAGTTGTACTTCATCTCTTATTTAACTGTGTGCAGGCAACTCGCTACCTCTTAGCGAGTTAAAGAAGAATTTTATTCTATTATAATATTTAACCCTCTATTTCAAATTTTCTATTTTGGTAGTGAGTTAAGTATTCCTAATATAATATTTTAGCGAGTTGTCTGCAGCGAGTTATGTACTATTCTAAGGTTGACATCCCTTTGAGCAATTGCTCCCATCTAACATCATATATCTGCATGTATGTCCTGCTGTTGGATCTACTTGTGCAGATAGTATGGCTGACATGAACGTTCCTGCGAATGATGCTCCTGCTGAACAAGCTCCTGCTATCGCACCACCGACCAGAACAGATGACCAAGTTTTGCCGTTAAGCAAATGGGTGCCCATCGGCAAGAGTAACTGCGTACTCGATGTACAGAAGTCTTAGAGGAATCCTATATTCCCAATTGTTGTGGCCTTACTGAAAAACACCAATTTCTTCAGGGCCTTCACGGCATCTTCTATGATTCCTACTATCTACATTTAGTAGTTTTGGGACACCATGTGTTTTAACTCATCTATTGGGTTGTACAGCAGTCAGTTGAATGAGCAATGGTTCAATCTTCACAAAGATCTTCTCAGAGATTCACTTGATATCACTCCAACCAATAATAACAACCCTTTTGTGGCTCCACCCTCGAGTGATACAGTCATCGAATATGTCAACACTCTGGGATACCCCTGTACGCTCAGGAACGTGTCTGCTATGTCTGTCAACGCTCTTTATCAACGATGGAGAGTTGTCATGTCCATGATCAACATGTGCCTTACAGGTAAAACTGCTGGATATGATAGGCCAAGACATCCTGTACTTCAGATCCTTTGGAGTATCATTCATCGCTCCAACATTGACTATGCTAAAAGGATTTGGGAAGAGTTTGTTCAATCCATACAAACCTTTCTCACTAACAGGAAGAATCTAGCTACAGCTTCACGTGGAAAGAAGAAAACCGCTCATCTGTTTATCCCAAGCGTTAGGTTCACCAAACTAATCATCCATCAGCTAAAAACCAAGCACAACATACACGTAAGAATTGGTTCGCCTCTTCACTACTCACATGATGAAAATGTTCTGAACACCCTCAGCTTTGTTGGAAAGGATGGTAGGGAAATATTTGGTATGCCGATACCTGATGCTCTTCTCACTTATGATATTAAAAGAGCACCATACTACGATGAATACCTGGAGCATGTTGCCAAGTATCAACAACATTTGGATATAGAACATGGCATGGAAGATGAAGGAGGAGCAACTGAGTGTCCTAAAGCTACCAAGGTTGCTAAACCCAAGGCAGCGAAGGTCACAAAACCAGCTGGTGACAAGGCTCCCAAGCCCACTTCCTCTCAACCACCCAAACCAACACCGGCACAAACTGAACCCTCTAAGAAAGACCAAGGTAAAAAGCGTAAACTGGTTAATGAGACATCTGATGCACCATCCCGCGCCAAACGAGCTAAAGCGGGTAAGGTGACTAAGCAACGCATGCCAAAGAGCTCTCTACAGTTGGTTGATGAGTTTGTTGATGAAGGTGTTCCAGAAAAGGAACCCGCCCATGATGATGAAGAGGCAGACCTTCAACGGGCTCTAAAGCTAAGCCTAAAGGATCAAGGGGTACGAACTCTAGGACCGGCTCGTCCGGTGGTAATTAGGGAAACTGACTCTGGGAGAATTCAACCACTACCAGATGTACAAGGAAAGGGAAAAGAGAAAGTCGTTGATGAACAAGATGCTCACGATCTACTCACCCTTCACACTCTATCTCCAAAGCAGAAGATCCCTCAATCAATTTATCTTCAGGAGGCGCACTCCTATGCCCACTGAATCCTCTAGACATGCTGAATCTCCTTCCTTAGATGCAAAACTAGCTCTGACTGACAGTGAAACGGAATATGATGATGAAGCGCCTGAGATCCATGCTGGAGATCAAGATGAAGGCCAGGCTAGACCAAACCCTGGTGAACAAGATGAAGGCCAGGCTGGACCAAACCCTGTTGAACAAGATGAAGGCCAGGCTGGATCAAACCCTGGTGATGTTGCAGAGTCTCAACCTCATGTGGTTCACGCTGGACCAAACCTTGAACACATGGACTCCGAGGCCACTGATGTTTCAACTCAACAAAACCCTGAGCAAATGATGAAGTTTACCCAACAACTGATTATCCAACAATGTCAGAGATACTTAAACTCTCAACTAAAGATCAAGTGATTCTCGAAGAACCTGCAAGCTCCACTGGAACCTTGTCTTCTCTATAAAATCTTGACAAGGAACTCAGCTTCACCAGTCAGTTCTTCATAGAGAAGCCACAGGAAGAAGAACCTGAGAAAACAAATATTAAATTAGAGGTCCAGTCAATGGTTACGGTTCCCATTCATTAGGACACCTCATTAGTTCCTCCAATGACCTCTCCGGTTATTGATCTCATTGTGTCACACCCAGTCTCCACAACGATTCATGCACCACTTCCAACATCAACAGCAATAACCAAAGTAATCACAACAACAACATCTCTTCCACCACCACCACAACCACAACAAAGCACCGAAGATCCAATGTTATTGAAGCGCATCGGTGAGCTTAAACAACATATGGATGATCTAATACAAGATAACTTAGCCTTTGAGGAAAGGTTGGACAAACAAGGGACCTGGCTATACAACTTAGAGAATCTCAATATTCCCCACAGGGTAAGCCAAGCAGTTGATGAGTCACTAATGCAGTAGACTAGGCAATGCAAGCTCCACTTCGAGCTTCGCTTCAGGGATCTGCCCACTGTTGATATGAAGGAAATTCTTCAACAACGGATGTTTAAAGACAACTCCTATAAGGCTCATGACGTTCACAATGACTTGTATGAGGCTTTGCATAAGTCATTGGAGCTAGATTATTCAAATCAACGTCTAGCTGATCAGGAGGAAGCTCGTAAGATGAAAAGAAAGAGACGTGAGTCACCAAGAACTCCTCCTGGGTCTCCACCTTTACAGCCACCACCTCCACCTCCTCCAGCAGGCGCATCTGGTGCTCTAGGTACTTCAGGAGCATCAGGATCTTCTCAGTTGCCTCCGCCTCCTCCACCTACATCTACCGGTACACCAGGATCTGCTCAGCAACAAGGCGGTAAGGCTCTAAGCTCATCCAAGACTGCGGCCTCCACTGTAACATCCCGCTCCGATAAAGAGACCAAGAGTTACGTTATGGTGTCATATCCGAACATATAAACGCAAGCAGAAGACTTTATTAATCAAAATACCAAGTCATAAAATAAAATGACTTCCAAAAGTATTAAATTTCAACAAAGTCTAAATGAAAGAAATCTTCAAACGAAAGGGTCTTAAATATAAATCCAAAACAATAGGAAAGCTAATAAGGGTTGGTCTTCTAGAAGCTTCCTACATTCATCACTCATAACCCAGCTTCCCGCTTAGTACCTGCCGCGGGAAAAGAAAATGCGGCTGAGCTAACGCTCAGTGAACATATATAATAACGACAACGGTAATAAGATAAAAGAATGAACGAAACGGATCATGAGAATCTGCTAAACAAATGTCATACGTAATAATAAGCGATAATTAAGAATTAAGGATAATAAAGGAGTGCCCACAAGCTCGAAACAAAAGTCTAAAGCATGCCACACGCTTAGACTACATAATCCAACATAAATCGTATCATATCATATCATATAAAATTGTACATAGGAGCTGCAGACTCCAGATGTACCCTACAAAATGTGAAATGGGGTGTATTGCACACACACAACCATTCACCTAAACTAAACGGAACAAAGTACCTAGGATGAATCCATACACTCCCTGCAGAACAAAGTCATATCCATATACACAAGCACTATGGCGAGTGTACGAACATATATAATCAAATCATAATATGTGCACATACAAAAGGGAACGCCGTGAACTAATCACACCGCCACAGATAGTGTTATGCCATTGGTGCATCAATGACATGGTCATGGCACCTCCATGACTAGATACAAATAGATCGGGCAAGATTAAAGCAAAGATATAAGTGAACAAGTTTTGAATAATCAAAATATGGAAACGAAACTAGTAGCATTTTCTAAATAAGAACCAACAGATTCATACAAACGAATATCGAATCAAACGAGTCATGATTACGGATAACAACTCAAAGGAATATCAAAAGAATATCAAATAGATCAAGTAGCCAAACAAAAGAGAATGAAGTGTCCTTACTAAAAGGACGGAATATTTGTACCTTAACGAATAAGCAATCAGAGAGAAATGAACACAAAAGCAAGAGATCACAACACCTACACCGAATCTACAAGAACCCATGATTACATATTATTATCTATCTTATTTCATGAGATTATTACTTAATCTTATCATTTAAAACACTTAAGGTAACTAAATTAGAGTTTTCCAAATTTCCAAAATCTGCCAACATTTTAAGCAAGTTTCCCGATGTTAAAGACCCATTAAACGACCTCTAAAAATTCTACAAAACATCTCAGAGATTCCCACATGTGTCTAGTACACCCATGATCATTGCTTTAATTTATTTCCGTGTTTAAGTATCCCTTTGACCCTTGTTACCCAAAACTGACCCGAATCTTGACCTGGCAGAACCTTTGAAAAGTTGACGCGTAAAAACCTCACTTAGACAACTCAGAAAATTCTGAAAAACATCATGGATGTGGCACATATCATGAAGATTTACCAAATAAAATTTTAGAAGCTAACTCCTTACGATTTTCGAATTAAAAATCAAACATTACAACTGAATTTTTCTGATAGAAATGCCAGATTCGACACTTATTCTTATAAAATCTAAAAATCGACCTTCCCGGCCTCCAATTAACATGAGGCCAGATTTTCAAGAAACTAGACTCTTTGAATTTAACTTTAGGCTCAAGAATCATGTTAAAACCAATTTTTATCATTAAGATATACCCCGTTGAACATGACTTAAAATTCTGCCAAATTATTACATTAAACCCTAATTAACACCATCAAAACCAACCCAAGAGTATCTAACTTGTAGTTTTTATAATAACACATTTAATGATCATCTTAGGTTTTCAAAACATGTAATTCACCATATTATCAATTACATAATTTATAAAATCATTAACCTACTATGATTTCTTCTTTTTAACACTTTATATTTATTTGTATAAAACTTATGTGGTAATCATGGAAACACAATGGATTTACTTACGGATTGAGAAGAGACAATGAAAATGAAACAAACACCAAGGCATCAAAGATTAAAACCACACAAAAACACCAAGAGCTTAATAACAATAAATAACCGGAAATACCTACTCCTTCTTTTTCCTTGCAACTTCTATGGATGAATACACAAAATTATAGAGAGAAAATTTTTAAAGAATGATGGAGAATGATAGGAGAGGAGGCCGGTTATAAAGGGTAGAGAGGAGGGGGACAAAATCTTTTTATTGTTTTAGGAGATTACCAAATATTTGCTTAAACCTTTTACACTCTTTTCCTAAAATATCTTTAGCTACAAAAATAAAAGATTTGGTGTATCAACACCACCATATGGCCGGCCATTTAACTCAAAGAGAGGGGACAAAATATTTTTTTTCCTATTTTGAAGATTACTTGCTAAAACCTTTTAATACTTATCCCTTAAAATATGTTTTTTTATAAAAAGGAAGTAAATATATAAAATAATCAAAATTACAAAATATATTATTATTTTTTAAATAAGGGGTCGGCCATATATGTGTACATATATAAGTTCTATATTTTTTTTAAACAAAATACCTTATGTTATATCTTTATAATTTCCCAAAATTATAACTCAGGGTTTTATTTTCAAATACTTATTAATAAACTTTAGGTTATATTCAAAATTACCAATATGAAATGAAATTCAAATTTTAGGTTTTTACAACTCTTCCCCTTTAAAAATAAAATTTTGTCCTCGAAATTGAAATAGGCAGATGAATTCAAGGTTATTCGGATTATCAAGGATGACACTATTGGTATGACAAACGATAGGGGTGCGATGAACAGCTAACCAATTCATACTAAGAATACAATCAAAATCACTCAGTTCTAAGGGAAGCAAATTAGCAAAACGAATCTTATCATCAAAATGAAGCGGACAGTTCTGATATTCGTGGTCAGACTTTTCATAGGCGTAGATGTCGAGAAGGTAAAATTAAGTTGCGTAGGGAAGATGCTAAGGTGTTTAGCAAATGAAACAGAAACCGCAAAATGTGTTGTACCTGTATAAGACAAAAACAGCACGACCGTTCAAAAAGAGAGTTCCCGAAATGGTACCTGAAGAGTTAGCCGCCTAATCCTTGGTCAAAGAAAATACTCGGTCAACGAATGAAACAGCGAAGACAATTTAGAGTTAAGATCAAAATACGAAAGGAAGCGATAATATCAAAAGGAAGTCTAATGTCTACCCAATCCTCACAGCTCATAACCTAGGTTCTACAGGGCTCAACCTGCTCAGAAACCATAATTGTGTAACATCCGCTCCGATAAAGAGACCAAGAGTTTACGTTATGGTGTCATATACAGAACATATAAACCGCACGCGAAGACTTTAATAATCAAAATAACCAAGTCATAAAATAAAAGACTTCCAAAAGTATTAAATTCCAACAACAGTCTAAATGAAAAGAAATCTTCAAACGAGAAAGGTTTTTAAATATAAAATCCAAAACCAATATGAAAGCTAATATGGTGGTCTTCTAGAAGCTACCTACACTCAATCACTCATAACCAAAAAAAGCTTGCCCGCTTAGTAACATATCGCAGGAAAAGAAAATGCTGCTGAGCTAACGCTCATGATAATATACATAACGACAACGTAAGTAAGATAAAAGAATGATGAAACGAATCACGTAGAATCTGCTAAACAATTGTCATACGAAATTTAATTAGCGATAATTAAATTAAGGATAACAAAGGAGAGCCACAGCCTCGAAACAAAAGTCTAAAGCATGACACCGCTTAGACACATAATCCAACATAAATCATATCATATAAAATTGTACATAGGAGCTGCAGACTCCAGATGTACCTTACAAAATGTGAAATAGGGTGTATTGCACACACACAACCATTCACCTGAACTGAACATAACAAAGTACCTAGGATGCATCCATACGCTCCCTGCAGAACAAAGTCATATCCATATACACAAGCACTATGGCGAGTGTACGAACATATATAATCAAATCATAATAAGTGCACATACAAAAGGGAATGCCGTGGACTAATCACACCGCCAGATATAGTGTCATGCCATTGGTGCATCATGGTACCTCCATGACTAGATACAAATAGCTCGGGCAAGATTAAAGCAAAGATATAAGTGAACAAGTTTCTGAATATCCAATATGAAAACGAATCTAAGTAGCAAATTCCAAACAAAACCAATAGATTCAAAACAAACAAAATATTAATCAAAACGAGTCATGATAGCGATAGCAACTCAAAGGAATATCAAACGAATATCAAATAGACAAGTATCCAAACAAAAGAAATGAAGTGTCCTTACTAAAAGACGGAATTCGATACCTTTAACAATAAGCCAATAGCGGGAAAATGAACACAAAAGCAAGAGATCACAACACCTTCACCGAATCTACAAGAACCCATGATTACATGTTATTATCTATCTTATTTCATAAGTTTATTACTTAATCTTATCATTTAAAACACTTAAGGTGACTAAATTAGAGTTTTCTAAATTTCCAAAATCTGCAACATTTTAATCAAGTTTCCCGATGTTAAAAGACCCATTAAACGACATCCAAAATCTACAAAAATCACAATCCCACATGTGTTCCAAGTACAACCCATGATCATTGGTTTGAATATTGTTCCATGTTTAAGTAACCTTTTGACCCTTTTAACAACTGACCCAAATCTTGACCTTACAGAACCTTTGAAAAGTTGACGGCGTAAGAAACCTTACTTACACAACTCAAAAAATTCTGAAAAACATCAAGGATTTAGAAAATATCATGAAGATTTACCAAATAAAATTCTAGAAACTAACTCCTTACGGTTTTTGAATTAAAACTCAAACACTACAACTGAATTTTTCGGATAGAAATGCCAGATTCGACACTTAATCTTATAAAATCTAAAAATCGACCTTCCCGACCTCCAATTAACATGAGGCCGGATTTTCCAGAAACTAGACTCTTTGAATTTAACTTTAGGCTCAAGAATCATGTTAAAACCAATTTTTATCATTAAGATATACCCCGTTGAACATGACCTAAAATTCTGCCCAGAATTATTAACCATGAAAACCCTAATTAACACCCATCAAAACCAACCCTAGAGTTTCTAATCTTGTAGTTTTTATTAATAACACATTTAATGATCATCTTAGGGTTTCAAAACATGTAATTAAGCCATATTTATCAGATTACATAATTTATAAATTCATAACTACATGATTTCTTCTTTTTACACTTTATGATTTTATGTATAAAACTTATGTGTAATCATGGAAACACCAATGGATTACTTACGGATTGGAGATGGAGACAAGAACATGAAACAAACACCAAGGAATCAAAGATTAAAACCACACTAAGAACACCAAAGCTTGAATAAATAACCGGAAACACCTACTCCTTCTTTTTCCTTGCAACTTCTATGGATGAATACACAAAATTATGGAGAGAAAATTTTTAGAGAATGATGGAGAATGATGGGAGAGGGGGCCGGTTATAAAGGGTAGAGAGGAGGGGGACAAAATCTTTTTATTGTTTTAGGAGATTACCAAATATTTGCTTAAACCTTTTACACTCTTTTCCTAAAATATCTTTTGCTACAAAAATAAAAGATTTGGTGTATCAACACCACCATATGGCCGGCCATTTAACTCAAAGAGGGGGGACAAAATAGTTTTTTCCCCATTTTAAAGATTACTTGCTAAAACCTTTTAATACTTATCCCTTAAAATAGGTTTTTTTATAAAAAGAAAGTAAATATACAAAATAATCAAAATTATAAAATATATTATGTTTTTTAAATAAGGGGCCGGCCATATATATGTACATATATAAGTTTTATATTTTTTTAAAACAAAATACCTTATGTTATATCTTTATAATTTCCTAAAATTATAACGTAAGGTTTTATTTTCAAATACTTATTAATAAACTTTAGGTTATATTCAAAATTACCAATATGAAATGAAATTCAAATTTTGGGTTTTTACATCCACATATCAATCCATGGCTTGGACCACGTCTGACACTAGATACGAGTCAACTGGTTTTACGGCTACTCATGAAACATCTCCTTCAGATGATCTGATGCATGATGATTCCATTCCCCGACGAACAGGTACTTTTATCTGACGACGAAGACTTTGGTAAAGACACCTACCAAAAGACATGTCGAACAGACTTGGTGTAATCCCCACCTTGCCTGAAGAAGAAAGACCAGCTACTCCTGAACCTACTTGGATCATTCTTTCCTCCAATGTGTCAGATGTTAAGAACAACTGGGCTTCTGCATTGGTGTCAACCTATGAACCCCCTGCTGAGAACTCCTTGCTTGCTAAAACTGGATACATGACGACTTTCATAAACTGGTACTGCCGTCAAGTGAACAAGACTATGCTTACACAAGCAGATTTCAAAAGGCAGGCTTGTGAAGTTGTTAAAGCCTTCCACCCTGATGTCGTTCAACTTTAGTTCCAGGTAGAGGAGTGTCACAAGATGCTCACAGATCAGGTTGACTGGACGAATCCGGAAGGAGATCAAGTCAGAATCGATGTCAACCGACCACTACTTCTCGGTGATCCTCCAGGTCATGTCACTATTCTAACACAATTCTTCTTCAATAAAGACTTAGAGTATTTGAGATATGGCAGCAAGGGAAGCAGTCATACACTATCGATTTCCAAGATGAAGGCTGCTAGTTATCTTGACTTTGGTCTTGAACTGCTAGTGTCGAAGCGAATGTTGATTGATGATGTGTGTACCTATGACATAAGTGCCAAATATGGCATCTCTCACTGGTGGTTTAAACGACATAAGTTCTATATTGACAGACATGATTCTCCGTCGCGTCGTAAAGAAGTCAGACACACATGCGGATTCTCAGTGTCGTCAGAATCAAAGCATACTCAAGATACGGGTATGACTACTTGAGCGAAATTGTCCTCCGAAGAGCTGACTTCCAAGAACACACGATTACTAAAAAAGATTTCAATAACCTGTATCCCAGTGACTTTGAAGACCTGAATCTGCTCCTTCTGCAAGGTCATCTCGATCATCTTCCCGGACAAACAAACTACGCTATCAACTGCTGTCAAGACTATGGACCCGATACTTAGTGATACGACAGCGGGATTGAAGACTTATCAACTTGGCATTAAAAGCTACCAACACAGTTCAATCTCACTAAACCAGGATGAGATGCTAAAGGCTACGATTTCAAGCATGATTATACCATCATTGAGTCTTCTCGAGTAGTCGTGTTCCCATGTCGACAATAATGAATGAAAGATAATGCGGTTTAACAAAATATACAAGTTCAGTGATGGCACGTTGACACGTATTCTTGAAGCACTGGATTATAGAGTCAAGGAATTTAAGATTAAGCGGCTTAATCCGGGTATGAATACGCGATTCTGGACTCAAAAAGACATGACAAGGAGCAAAGAGTTCATAGCAGCCATTGAAAGGCGACTGAAGACAAGAAGTATCTATCAAAACCTGGAATGATTTATTGGTGGACGTGTTCATGATATTGACTACAGACTTCTTCAGCGAATGGAATGATATTGTTATTCCATTTACAAGGTCAATGTCATGTGTATTACATTGTTAACTTTGTACATTATTTAGATGTGTGGTAATCAGTGTTATGTGTCAGTTTATGAATTTTTTTTCATGAGTTTCTCGTTAAACTCCAAATCATTTATAAAATCATCATAACTGACACTAACAGAATCCCTCAATAATTAAGAGGGAGCATATATAGGTTCTAATATCGGCTTGTATTTAATCAGACCAAATTTTCTCCCAAACTTTTCTAACGTATTTAAATCAATTAAGATCCTAAATCTCAAAGGGTTTAAAATTTTTGATCAGGGGAGAGAATGTGATTTTAATATTAAATTTGATAAAAATGTGATCTATTAAGACTCAAGCGGGTAATCCTCCCTCCATGTGCCAAACAATTTCGATTATCAACGCACTTGTTGAGGGGGAGCGTTTCTAAATAAGCAAAACAATCAAGGTACAATAGCTTTGATATCTATATCACAAGTACCTTGATTGATTTTTCAACTAGTTTTATTATAAAGTAAACTGTACCAAAAGACCGACCTTGTACTTACTTTATCGGAGTTATAAGGATGGTAAGGCTAGGTACATGTTCCCATGATCCCGCCAGAGCCAGAGGGATCTACCCAGGGACAATCCACTAGTTAGTGTAGAAGTCCTTAGGTATGATTACAAAAGGAGTAATGTGAGAATAAGGGAATAGTGCGGACTGAGATGGAGCTAGTACTGGAACATACCCAACAAGGTACTAGTAATGAAGTCTCGGTAAGCACTGAAGGGGTTGAAGAATGAAAAAGAAATGTTAAGATAAAGGGTGAAAAGAAAGCAGCCCTCCTTAAACATTAGGCAGAAACCGGGTCACTACATATGCTGTCAGAATCACATGGTTGATTGCTGACATTGAAGACAAGTATCATGGACCCAGTGATACGCTGCACAACCCTCCCTAGCCACTCAAGATCCCTCAAAGGATTCTTGTTTCATTTCTCACGGAGATCAATACATTTCTATCGTCTCTCTCACTCCGAGTTAGACGATATTGAAAAGGTGGCAGTCTGCTCCAGCCTCCGACTACTAAAAACCAAAAGTGCACTATAGAGTCTAGAGCCATGAGATCATCCATAAATCTCGTTAGGACACTAATACAAACTATGCTTGCTCATCACACACTGTGATAACAAGTAAGATCTTAAGAGTCCTACGCATTATCCTCGTGGTATTGCCAGAACATCCGAGTGATACGAAAGTACTCACAATGAAGATGGAAATCCTTCTAGAGCCAACATCAAACAAGCTCTTGGTAGGTGACATGTGAGATCCATTATGGATCAAACTTGTGACAAATGGAAAGCAACGATGGTGCGATTCTTTATGAATCAAACTTGTTCCAGGCAGTGAATTGACGAATAGTTTTTGGAAAACCTTTCGATGTGCTCAACAACTGATTTTCGAGCACATTGACTGTGTATATCTTTCAAAACAAATGTGTTTCTGATGAAATTTGATTTTATGTTATAAAACCTTCGATGTGTCACAAAAACTCTTTTCTGAGTGACACGCGACTGACCTTCAAATCAATTTCTCATTAATCAGTGGGTTTTTAATTCACTGGTTCACTCACTCCGTGCTTTGTCTACTTTGAGACGCTCCGGTTTGAGAACGGCTAGCGCAGCTGCGAAACCCTGTCAAGGAGATTCTTTAGAATTCTCTCTGATCACAGGCAGTATTTATACTGATTAACAGGGAATCGTGGTTCTTGCAACCTTATTCAATGAAAGTGAACAAAGACACTTTCGTTTGTTTATTACTAACATATACTTGCAGGAATTCCAGACGGTAGCAGTTGCTGGCAAAAGACATGTCAATTCACAACCCCATGCTCACACTTAATATTCCTAATCAAAGACATCATGATATCTGAAAGACCTACAACACAACTTCCGCAACTCTGATGTGTGCTATCATGATCCAGAAAAGTGTGAGCATGTCGGTCCGATGGTCATAACATTACATAGAGGCAATACCACAACAAGGATGATTAAGAGATTTACTGTGGCTGATGATTTTAAAGAAAGCTCAAAGATCACTGATAAGTGCTTAATTACACATATCTTTTACCTCTAAAAACGAGCTTAAATGACCAAAAACAGACAAAAACTGCCAAATATATGTTTGTTTTGCATTTGTATTGTGCAGGAAGTGGATATCATCAAAAAGACAGAAAACCAAGCCAAAATGACAAAACTGAGCATGGAATGGAAAAGACTGTGCAAAATCAAGGCCAAAGTCCAAAAATGCCAAAGTCAGAGTCAATACAGAAGAATCAGCAGTCAAACCGGAGCCGGAACTGAAGAATACTATTGAATGCAATCTTAACCCATCTGATGGGCCGGGAAAGCCCAATAGTATATTTATGAAGACTGTGAAGACCAAATGGGCCCTCAATCAATTTCAACAGCCCATTTGTGTGCAATTGACAAAGACTTTGAAGACCCAATCCTAGCCCAGTTACAGCCAATCTCAGCCATTGTACACACAAAACCCACTTCATAACCTTATTGGGCTTGAAAAAGCCCAATAACCAAACCTGTACCTTATTGGGCCTTAAAAAGCCCAATAACACAAGCCCACACACCTTATTGGGCCCAAACCCAAACCCAGTGGGCCCAATACAAGCCCAAACCCAAGCCCAATAACCTTTTTTATAAAACACAAGGACCAAAAATGTAAATTTTAAAACTTTGTTTTATAATTAAAATTGAAAAAATAAAGAAAAGGGCCAAAATTGCCAAAGTTTGAAAGTTATTTTATTAAGAAATATAGGAAAATAAAACACAAGGGCTAGTTTTGCAAATTGCTTAAACCTTCTTTATTTCTTTTAAGTTAAAACAGCAGGGACCATTTTTGTAATTAACCAAATCCTTTTTAACTCTTTAGTTATAAACCAGAGGGACCAAATTTGCAATTTGCCCTAACTCTTTAATCTTTTAGTTATAAAAACGGAGGGACTAAAGGTGTTATTTCCTAAACCTATTTATAACTAAAACTTAGGCTTAAATAAAATGAAAAGAGGAAGAAAGATAGAGGACTAGTGTTGCATCTTTCCCATACTTATCTTTTAAACCCTGTAACCAACCCGTACCTTTCCCACTTACCCGCCAAAACCAAACCACCCTCCCCCACGGTTTACAGCTCACCCCACCTCTCCAAGTACCCTACCACAGCTCACCCCTACCCTTTCCCACCTCCCACTTGTATTTGAGACCTTGCCAAGTTGGCAATCTCTTATCCCGAGCAACATCAATGGCTGAGGTTGTATGTGAAGAAGCACAAAAGCATCCAAGGGCTAGGATTATTGGATGCCATTACACTCTCACTCAACAAACACAGCCCAAGAGCTGAGTGCTATAAAGGAAGAAAAGCAAGCCGAAGCAACTAGCACCATGTTACACCATTTTTATGTTTTTTTTAGCTTAATTTTAAATTCCAAGTCTTTCTTTTAATTATTTAAGTATAACTCAGTTGTTTTTTTTAAGCTAATGTTGTAATACTTTTCAGTTTAATAAAAGTTAAGAAGTTTGAGAAAATTGCCATTGTCAAAATTTCAAGTATGATTCAAGCTTTTTAAATCCTGTATGAATTATTTAAGAATGTGTTAAAGTGATTGAGTATCCCTTACACACCCTTTTCTTACCCTTATTTCACCAAAATTCAGTGAAAAAATTGATTTTATATATTTAAGGGGGTGTTTGGTTTAGTCCCAACATGGGTCATTTTGGGTTTGGTATGGGTCAAGCTCACTCAGCCAACTTTGGCTGAGTGAGTAGGCTTTATTAAGTCACTTAAATCACCAATTTTAATTTGAAAATAAATTTTTAAGTGTTTTCTATTTTCTGTCCAATTTTCAATAAGCTCATTTGAGCTTAAAGGCTCAAGCTGCTTAAGCAGCTTAAGCACCTATTTGTGAGCTCTTTGTTGTTGTTTCTAGCAAAAAAAACCCAAGCCTTGTTCTGTCCTTTTAACCATCACCAAGTCACCAAGTGTGTATGTATGCATTTGTGTTTTTGAAAATAGCCATTTTTAAGCCCCAAAATCAGCAGCTTTAATTAAGCCCTAAGCCCTCATCTTTTGAATATAAGCTCATTGGAGACCCCTTTTAATCTGTTTGTGCTTGGTTTTGGCTAAAAAGCTCTTAAGAGCTTATTTCATAAGCCCAAAATAAGCCTTAAGCTCACTGCCATGTTACCCTGGTGCTGAGCACCATTTTCAGCCCACTTGTTTAGCTTATTTAGGTATTAAGCCTTAGGATCTTTTAGCTCTTATTTATAGCTTATTAGTAGTTCTTTAAGTCCCCAACGCTAAGGTGGAAAGACCATTGGATACCTCTTTTGCATCTGCTTGCCGTTACACTAAACACTCTCAGGAGCTGTTATAATATGTAATAACACATGTCCCAAAGACTTTAAGCCCTCGCGATAAAACAAATGCCTATACAATCTACTAGGAAAAAGCGAGCTTTAATTTTTGTTGACCATGTGAAACCTCAACTCATGACCCACATGAACACCCCCAAGACACCAACCCCACCACAAGTTAAGTACTAGAAAATAAATTCGACTAATGCTTTTGGAATTCCCTCTACATGAGTAAAAGGTGCCTCAGCAGCTAGCGGGTCAAAGCCTAGCGCAGTACAAAAAAGATTAGGACCTTGCCACTAGAATGCCCTTGAAACAAGTAGAAGCCCATCTAAGGATGAATAAGTCTAACAAGAAACAAAAGAATCATGTTGATTCTATATGTAGCACTAGCGTACTAATAATTAATTCGATATTTAATCACTTTGCAAGACATGTAATGAATGCCTTATTTCCTCTAATCATGTTAAGTGTGTTGAACGTTTCTTGAAGTCTTACAACAAACCCCATTCATACAAATTTAGAGAGTAAAACAGGTTAAACAAACATGGAAACCAACAGGCCACAAATATTTACCCACAATAGGTTATCATTGGAAGCCCACTGGTAGAATATTCCCTTTAGGTGATCAGTGCCCTTTAACTAGGATTACTAAACCTAAAGCATTGCCTGTCAAACAATGGAAGCCCACTGGTAGACTAATCCCTTTAGATGGACAGTGTCCTTTAGTTAGGCCTCCTGCCCCTACTAATAGTCCTAATCCTGTGGCATCTAACCTTGTTTACTCTAACCAAATAGACCCCAACTGCAATCGGGGATCTAGTATATGCAACTCTCCATTCTCGCCTTTGTTTAAATGCAGGTCGTACAGATCGTCCTTTGGTATTTGGACTCAGGTTGCTCAAAACATATGACTGGAGATCGCTCACGGCTCAGGAATTTCATTGAAAAGTTTAACAGGACTGTCAGATTCGAAATATAATTTTTGTGCAATTTATGGTTAGGGGCATTATAAATTGGTCGACAGTATAATTTCCAGGGTATATTATGTTGAAGGACTTGGACACAACCTTTTCTCTGTCTGTCAATTTTGTGATTCCGATCTTGAAGTTGCCTTCAGAAAACACACGTGTTTCGTCAGAAACTTAGATGGTGTCGACCTTATTAAAGGAAGTCGTGGCACGAACTTATACACCATTTCTGTTGACGACATGATGAGGTCCTCTCCCATTTGCTTACTATCTAAAGCCTCAAAGAACAAGTCCTGGTTGTGGCATCGTCGGTTGAATCACTTAAACTTTGTACGTAAAAAGATTACTCTTAAAATCTGTAGGGTGGAGCCTAACCTCGGTTGAAGTTTGAAAAAGATCATCTATGCTCCGCATGCCAACTTGGAAAGAGTAGGAAAGCTACCCACAAACCCAAGACAATTAACACCATTATGGAAGTTCTACACACCCTTCACATGGATTTATGCGGTCCGATGAGAGTGCAGAGTATTAATGGGAAGAAATACATTCTGGTAATAGTCGATGACTACTCCAGATTCACATGGGTGAAGCTTTTGAGATCTAAGGACGAGACTCCTGCCTTCGTAATCAACTTGTTAAAACAACTTCAAGTCGGTCTCATCAAAACTGTCAGGTTCGTACAGACTGATAATGGCACCGAATTCGTTAATAAAGTCTTGATTGATTACTATGAAAACGTTGGAATTACCCACGAGAAGACCGTTCCTAGAACTCCTCTGCATAATGGTGTTGTCGAAAGACGTAACCGCACTCTTGTTGAAGCCGCTAGGACTATGTTGATATTCTCGAAGGCTCCATTGTTTCTGTGGGCAGAAGTTATTGAGCTACTGCTATGTCTCTCTCTCTCTTCTCCTAACCGATCCCTTATACTCTTTACAATAAAACCCCATACGAACTTGTGCATGACAAGAAACCGGATCTTTCATTTCTTCAAATTTTTGGGGCCCTCTACTACCCAACAAACGACAGTGAAGATCTTGGTAAATTGAAGGCTAAAACAGGCATTGGGTTTTTCGTCGGTTACGCACCAAACAGGAAGGGTTACCAAATCTACAACAAACGAACTAGATAAATCATGGAAACTATTTACGTTACATTCGATGAGCTGACTGGGCAGACGGCTCCTATACACTCCAGTTCAGGACCCAATCCTAACCTTTTGACGCCTGGACCTATCAGTTCAGGGCTCGTACCTAATCCTCCTCCTGCAGCACCTTATGTACCTCCTATAAATAAGGAACTGGATATTTTGTTCTAGCCTATGTTTGATGAATATTTTGAGACTTCTACGGTTGATCGTCTGGTACCCCCTGCTCCTGCAGCTCAAGCTCCAGTCAGCCTTACCAGTCCATCAATATACATCCCCATCGATCAAGAAGCACCATCTAGAAGTCATTCATCATCATCTTCGGACCATCAATCCTCTTCAGTACATCAAGGTGTTGCAGTTGAGCGGTCGTGTGAAGTAAATCCTTTTGCTGCGGCTGATCCTGAACCATTTGTTAATGTGTTTGCCCCAGATCATAACTCTGAAGCATCATCTTCTGGGGTAACCGCGAGTACTGAATCCAACCAAACCACTCAGCCTCATGAACATCTTAGAAAATGGACCTCCTCTCATCCTATTGATAATATTATTGGGAACCCTTCTTGACCTGTATCTACTCGAAAGCAACTTGCTACAGATGCTTTGTGGTGTTTCTACAATTCAGTACTGTCAAAAGTCGAACCAAAAAACTTCCAATCTGTTGTTACTGAAGACTGTTGGTTTCAAGCCATGTAAGATGAAATCAAATGAATTTTTTTTTTTTTTTTATTTTTTTTTTGATCAACTAGTCGTATGGAATTAGTGCCACCGCCAAACCAAAACTGTGCAATGATTATTGCTCTCAAGTGGATTTATAAGGTGAAACTTGACGAGTATGGTGACGTGTTGAAAAACAAGGCACGACTTTATAGCGAAAGGATATCGTCAAGAAGAAGGTCTTGATTTTGAAGAATCCTTCGCCCTGGTCGCCAGACTTGAAGCTATCAGAATATTTCTTGCCAATGCTGCCAGCAAAAACATGACAGTTTATCAAATAGACGTGAAAACTGCATTCTTAAATGGCGAGCTTAAAGAAGAAGTCTATGTGAGCCAACCAGAAGGCTTCATTGACCCAGATCGTCCACATCATGTCCACCGTCTAAAGAAAGCTCTTTACGGGTTAAAGCAGGCACCCCAGGCGTGGTATGACACTTTGTCAAAGTTTCTTCTGGCACAAGGATTCTCCAAGGGTGTAGTCGATCCAACCTTGTTCATTCGAAAAACAGGCAAACACATTCCTACATGTCAAATTATATGTTGATGATATCATATTTGCCTTGACCGACCCCAAAGACTGTGACCATTTTTCTAATGAAATGAGCTCTAAATTTCAAATGTCGATGATGGGTCAAATATCCTTTTTCTTAGGCTTACAAATTTCTCAGAATCCTAGAGGCATTTTCATAAATCAATCTAAATACGCTAATGAGATTTTAAAGAAATTGATCTATAAAATGACCCTGTTGACACTCCCATGGTGAGCGATACAAAACTAATGAGGACCTCTCGGGGATCCCTGTTGACCAGTCCCAATATCGCAGTATGATTGGATCCCTGATGTATCTCACCGCTAGTAGACCTGACCTTGTTTTTGCTGTGTGCATGTGTGCTAGATATCAATCTAAGCCCACTAAAAAGCACCTTGAAGCAGTTAAACGGGTCTTTTGGTATCTCCAAGGAACCATAAATATGGGTCTTTGGTATCCGAAAGACACCGCCATGGCACTAACAGCATACGCAGATGCAGATCATGCAGGTTGTCAAGACACTCGAAGATGCACATCTGTAGTGCTCAGCTCCTTGGTGATCTAAAGATATTTTTTATTTGTAAAGAGTTAGCTGGTCATCAAAGAAGCAAACTAGCACGTCCAACACGTCTATCAGAGGCTGAATATATCGCGATGTCTGGTTGCTGTGCCCAAATCCTATGGATGCGGTCTCAACTATCAAATTATGGCTTTGCATACAATCACATCCCTCTGTATTGTGACTACAAGAGTGCCATAGCTCTCTGCTGCAACAACGTCCACAACTATCAGTCTAAACACATCGACATCCGAACCCTCATTTGTCATCAGAGAACAATTGGAAAAGGGAGTGGTTGCGAGATTGATTTCGTGAGACAGAGTAATCAACTGGGCGGATATAATCACAAAAAGTCACAGCCCAGAAGAACAATTCGAATTCATTCTCCCGCGGCTTGGCATGAAGAGTATGAAGCCAGAGACACTCAAACGTCTTCAGGATGAGTAATGGATTTGTTTCAAGTATCCTATTTATTGATTATAAATCATGTTCGGGTTAACCATTTGAAAAAGTGTTCTAATCAAATCAGAATCAGTTTTCGACATTACAAACAGAGTTTCATGAAATCTCGACCACTCGAACAAATACAATAGATCTTTAAATAGAATACGGGTCTTTGTTCGAGGGGGAGAAAGTGTTTTCGAATTATCTTCAACAAGTCATGGTAATTATATGGAAAAAGTTTTAACTTAATGGATAATGATTTGAGGGGGAGTTAATTTACTTTAACTCCAAGGGATTCAGTTGTCATAAGTTAATAACTTAATGGGCTTAAATATAATTTCATGATTAGTGGCTTAGGCTTAAAACTACATTCGATCAATTTTACCAACACCTCACAGTTTTAGGTTTGTTTGGAAATAATTTCGTAGTTTTAGAAGCCTTGAAGTTGATGATATGTTTCTGATTCATTTAATATTTCCCCAATCAGTCAATCACTAAGCTTATTTTCGAAGGAGTAGAATCTGTTGACAAAAGAGGTACACATAGGTTTGATAAGTATGGTGATTCCTTTAGATAGTCAGTATCTTGCAAGAAGAAATGTGTTCATTCGGGACTTAGTTGCCTTAGGTGTTATCATTTCGGCTATTTAGAGGGTATAATTGTGACATCCGGGACTTAGTTGACTTTGGTGTTTCAATTTATATCATCTTTATCATATAAGGAGAAATTCAGACATCCGGGTCTTAATTGACTTTGGTGTTACGGTTTCGAATTAATTGTGTACTTCGGATATTTGGGCTTTACACATCAAGTCTTCTTAATGCGGCTTGCAAGAAAGCCTTGAATCTACTTAAGAAAGGATTGTTGATTCGGGGGGAAGCTGTGGAAGCTTCTAAAAGAAGAAGAAGCTTGCTTGACCACAAAATTCAACAACTTTCCAAAGGTTCAAGTGAAGGATCTGGTATTATTCTAGAGGTTCCCGATGAGCCAAAGGACAATTCTGGTAGCTCAAGCAGCTTACTTTCTTAATCTGATAATGAAGTTCATGATGTCTCCAATGATGAGGAAAACAAAGCTGAGAATACAAAACTGATGCAGAAGTTGTAGAGAAACAAGCTGGAAATGTACAAACCAGTTTAACTCTGTCATCTGCTAAACTCGAGATTCAATCAATGGTGGATGTTCCCATTCATCAAGAGGACCCAGCTGTCCAAAGAACTCCACTCATTGACACTGTTATCTCAATGGTTACTGATAAGACAGCATCAACACCCACACCACCAACCACACAAGCTCAAGTTCAAATGTGTTCGACCTCTTGCTGGAAAGACAGTTCAAGAGAATCTCGAAAGCTTTGTGAGTGGACGTGTAAGAGATATTGACTACAGACTCATCCAAAGAACAGAATGACTTCATCATTCTGGTACTCAGGTCAATATTATCTTAAAAATTGTATATTATATATTGTACAGTATAATGTAGTGTATCTCTAAGTGTTATGTGTCATCGTATAAATTTTTCATGAGTTTCTCGTTAAACTCAAAATCTTTCAAAATTTTTCATGAGTTTCTGTTTAACTCCAAAATCATTTATAAATCATCTAAATGACACTATAAAAACAGAATCCCTCATTAATTGAGGGGGAGCATATATAGGTTCCAATATCGGCTTGTATTTAATCAGACCATATTTTCTCCCAAATTTCTAACATATTTAAATCAATTGAGATCCTAAATCTCAAAGGGTTTGAAATTTTTGATCAGGGGAGAGAATGTGATTTAAATATTAAATCTGATAAAAATGTGATATATTAAGGACTCATGCATCGGTAGGTACTCACTACCTCATGTGCCAAACAATTGGAATATCGACGCACATGTTGAGGGGGGCCAGTTTCATGAATCAAAACAATCGATGGTAATAAAAGCTTTGATGTTTACATCGCTTCCGTTACCTTGATTGATTTTCAAATGTTTTTTTGGCAAAGAGAAAGCAGTACCAAAAAAGATCCGACCCTTATGTTGTGTTTACTTTATCGGGTTTTAAGGATGGTATGGTTTGGTACATGTTCAATGGATCCCGCACAGTACCGGAGGGAATCTTACCCAGGGACAATCTAATAGTTAGTGTAGAAGTCCTTAGGTTGATTCCAAAAGGTCTGTTATGTGAGAATTAGGGATAGTGCGGACTGAGATAGAGCTTTAGTACTAGAATAACCTAACAAGGTAACGAGTAATGATAAGTCTCGGTAAGACTGAAGCGGGTTGTAGAATGAAAAAGAAATGGTAAGATTTACGGGTTGAAAAGAAAGAAGCCCTCCTTATACACTTAGGCAGAAACCGGGTCAATATATATGTTGTCAAAATCACGTGGTTGATTTCTGACATTGAAGACAAGTATCATGGACCCAGTGATACGCTGCCAAACCCCTTCCTAGGACCTTATCAAGAATCCCTCAAAGGGGATTCTTGTTTCCAGCTTCTCACGAAGATAAATACAATTCTATCGTCTTTTCACTCCGAGTTTGTCGATATTGGGAAATGGTGGCAGTCCGCTCCAGCCTCCGACACTAAAACCAAAAATGCAATTATTGAGTCTAGAGCCTTGAGATCCATCCCAAATGTCTCGTCTAGGGACACTTATCATATTGTGCTTGTTTCTCACACAACTATGACAACAAGTAAAAGTTTTTTAAGAGTCCTTCGGCATTGTTCTCGTGGTATTGCCAGAACATCACGAAGTAATACGAAATAGTAATCACAATGAAGATGGAAATCCTTTCTAGAGCCAAAGAAAACAAGCTCTTGGTAGGTTGACATGTGAGATCCACTATGATAAATTGTCGACAAATGGAAAGAAACGATGGTGCGATTCTATGTAATCAAACTTGTTCAAGGTTGTGATGAAATTGTGAATCATTTTGGAAGAAAACCTCTCGATGTGGCCTCAACAAACTGTTTTTTTCTAGCACATCGATTGTGAACTCTTTCAAAAAATGAGTTTCTAATTGAATTTGATTTTATGCTATCAAACTATCTCGATGTGTCACAAAATACTTTCTAAATGACACGTCGATTGATTTTCAAATCAAAGTTTTTCCTTTTATTCGGTAGATGTAACTGATCGATTCACTCTTTATCGTGCTGTCTGCCTTTGAGACGTTTGATACAGAGAACAGGAAAAGTATGGAGATTTTGTGGGTTACAATCAGACTGGTTCTGATTCTTATAACTGGAAATCCTGTCAAGGTGATTCTTCTTAAGATGAAATCTTACCTGATCACAGGTCGGTCCTCACGGATCGGAGGGTAATCCAATAGCCTCGGGCGATTGACAAAGCCAAATTAGGCCACACTCTTTATTGCTAAACTGTTTATTACAGGATCAAGTTATGGTTGGAAATGGAGATTACTCGTTCCAGTAGAGTCAATTCACACCCCATCTCACATATTTCAGATGTTTATTTCAAAGGACCCGATGATAACCTAAAAGACCTATAACACAGCTTCGCTACGTGATAAGTAATGGCATGAATCAAGAGAAGTGTGGCATGCCTGCGTCTGTAAGTCACAACGTCACATGAAGGTATGCTACCCACAAGGATGAGCAAGAGATTTAGATGGATGATTGTCTCAAGAAGCTCAAAGATCGCACATAGCATATGGGACAAATCTCAATGTTCACGACATAATGTTCAAGGACATCAAAGATTGAGAATCAAAGACTTCGAATACAGACAGAAGGTCAGTGAAGTAGATATGCCTAGCATTCTTATGCATTTTCTGGTGTGTGTGATCTCCCTTAGGGGGAGATTGTTCGATTATGAAAAGACTCGGTCACCCGAGTATAATCTTAGAATAGCATTTTGCTCGTTGTCTAATTGTAAGGTATGGACTAATAGTATTTGGCAGGGCCTTTTTAGACCAATTGTAAGCCCCATACTCAAGCCTATTGTGGGCAATAAACACTCTGTATTTAAACCCCTTCCTAAGCATGGGAAGGGCTTGGTTGTTACATTTTTGATAATACTTTGTCTTGCACTTTCTTCCCCTTCTAGAAATATCTTCTTTCTCTCTCTAAGATTAAGTAGCCAACCCATCAATCTATGATTGTGTTTTGATTTCTGTATTACTACAGTAACATCGGTTTGTGAGGGGGGCAGGCAAGATAAGATACCAGCAAAACTTTTATCAGCCACAGTTATATTTATTATATTTTTTTATTTTTCATCATATTTTTCATATTATTATTATTATTATTTTTTTATTTAGAGAGACATTTTTTTTCTATAAAATTCATGTATAAATTTGACTAAGGACTTAGAATTTTTGCTATTTACCTACATAAAAAATTGTTGATTTTTAAGTTTAAATCTCCAAAAAAATAGCACACGTATATTTATCACGGTTAGAAGCTGAAGCTTATGGGAGAAAAAGCCACAAATTACATACATGAGCTCTTAAGATTTCCAAATAATCCTTGTTTAGCATCCAACTCATAATCAACTCTATCATTTTTCGTTCTTCGCGAATTTCCGCGAACGCTTAGCCTAAAAGTTAAGGAACAAGCTAGAGCTCAACACGCTCGATCGGGTCAAAATTTATTCTTATTCTACCCAGTAGGAAAGTCAAAATTGTGACAAAACACTTATTTTATTTTTGAAAAATTTTAAATTTTTTCATTTTTTTAAAATTTTTGTGGGAAAACGGGGTACGTGAGAACAACGGGCAAAGGTAGGTAAGATCATATCGAAGATATACTACCCCATACTAAAACTAAACATTGTCCTCAATGTTTCCTAGTCTAAGGCTTATAACCCCATACTAGAACTCAAAAAGTCGAATGCATAATCCGAGCATGGAGAAAGTATCACACAAATCTTAAGCCGTTTATCAAGTATGCTAAAAGATAGATGTTAGTCGATAATAATCTAGGATATCGGATTTCCCCAAACTAATTGCAAGCAAAGGCTAGGAAGCTCGAGTGGACCGGGACAAAACACCGAACACGAGAGTCTTTAGAAAATTTTGGGTCAATCCTACAAAAAATCACAAGTACAAACAACAAGAATCGGAAGAGTACAAGCCTCCTCACATCACAATAGAAATAAGAAAGAAGAAAAATGGATAAGCATGGGGTGCCTCCCACGAAGCGCTTGTTTAGGGTCACTAAGCTTGACCCAATCCCCGAATTCATTTGTCCTTGGGGAAGGTTTGGAGATCCGGGACAACCAATTGTGGTACGTCCCCTCCAAAGTAGTGCTTAATTCTATGATCGTTCACCTTGAAGTTTGGCCCAGAGTTTTAGGATAACTCGATGGTGCCATAAGGGTACACATGGGTAATGGTGAACGGTCCAGACCAACGGGATTTTAACTTGCCCGAGAAAAACTTCAATCTAGAGTTAAAGAGGAGGACTTAATCACCGATGTTGAAAATGCGGTTTTTGATCTTTGAGTCATGGATCCTCTTTGTTTTCTCTTTATAGATCAAAGAGTTTTCATAGGCATGATCACGAAGTTCATTTTGTTCATTGAGTTGAACTTTTCGGTGATCACACGCGGTCTCAAGGTTAAAGTTTGCATGCTTCAAGGCCCAGTAGGCTTTATACTCGAGCTCGATCGGTAGATGACATGCCTTTCCGTACACGATCTTGTATGCGTACACCCGATAGGTGTTTTATAAGCTGTACGGAAGGCCCAAAGTACGTCATCCAATTTATCCGACCAAGATGCACGGTTCTCGCCCACGGTCCTTACAAGAATTCGTTTCAAGCCACGATTGGATACCTCAACTTGCCTTGCCCACTTTTGTTTGTAGGGGTGATTACGCGGTGGAAGAGATGGGTGAGTTGACGCCCAAAATTTAAAAAAGCCAAATGACCCTTTTTGCAACTGGTCCCCCCCCCAATTGCAAAAAATGGGTTTTTATTTTTTCCGCGATCACTTATGAAATCACTTATGATAGTACGAGGGGCACCAAATTGGGCGAAGAGAGATTTAAGAAATTTGCAAACAACTCGGGCGTCATTGATGGGGAGCATTTTTGCTTCAACCCATTTTGATAAGTAGTCGACGGCCACGAGTATATATTTGTTCCCTCGTGAAGACGGGAACGGTCCCATAAAATCGATGTCCCACACGTTAAAGATTTTGCAAACTTGGATGGAATTTTGAGGCATCTCATCACGTTGCGAAATTTTTCCTT
>BQNB010002050.1:37500-39874 GCA_026074375.1 Tanacetum coccineum | reverse complement strand
AATTGGGCTAATAGTCTGAAAACGCATCGAAGTTGTCATGATTTTCATTTGTAAGCTATGAACTTTTAATTTTTCTTTTGTGTGCAAACACTTTGCTAATCTTCCTATTGTAGCCATGGAACGGTGGTACTTGACTAACCAACTTTTTCTCATTTTCCTCTTTTAGCCAATGTTATACCTTGTCCCTAAACTTTAACTTTCACATTTTTCACCCTTTAACCCTTTTAAGGGTTAACAACTTCCATGCTTTATTATGTATCCCTACACTTTATTTATTTATATTTTCCACCATTTAATACTATAAATTTAATTGATTTTGCAAATGATAATAACGAAAAAAGTCCAGTGCCTGAACATTTCATTGATCATAAATGTTTATGAGTGACCTTCAATTAGTGCCCTCGTATGATGTACAAAATAAGCTATTTTGTTGATGGTTTATACATAAACTGTTAGCTTTTAGCTTAGTAGTACCAACTGGTACTAATGAGTTTTGTTCAAATATTATAGACCCAACATACACAGTTAATGTTTACCAACCTATGCCCTCACATGTATAAAATAGGCATACTAATAGTTAATTGTTCAAACATCACTCCACATTCAAGGCAGTGTTTTGACTACTGCCTTGTTTTCCTAACTTCCTTTGGAGGATTCTTGCACATGACATCCTCAATGCAACTTGGTGTGGTTGTTCTTGTAGGTGCACATGGTCCTGAGTTTGTTCTTGGGTTTGCTCTACTTGAGTCAAGTCTATCTCAGCTTGTTCTTGTGTCTGCTCCACTTGGTCTTCATCTTGTGTCTGCATGGGTTCATGATGAGTCTGCTATGGTTCATCTTATGTCTGGTTCATCTTGCAATCCAAACCATTTAGCAAATCCAGAAGTCCCAACCTTCTTCTTACCTTGTCTTTTTTGTGTTCTATCAGTTGACATATGTTTCCTTTTAGACCCACCCGCACCTCTACCTCTTGACCCACTAGCACCACCAGACCCACCAGCACCTCTACTTCTTGACCCACTAGCATAACCAGACCTATAGGTAACTCTACCTCTTGACCCACTAGCACCACCAGACCCACCAGCTCCTCTACCTGTTGACCCACTAGCACCACCAGACATATTAAAACCTCCTCTAGACCCACTAACAACTCCTCTCGAAAGACTAGTACCACCTCTAGACCCACTAGCACCACCTCTTGACCCAACAGCACCTCATCAACCTCTAGACCCTTTAGCACCTCCTCTAGACCCACCAGCACCTTCATCCCTCACTGGACCTCTCTGAACAAGTCTAGCTTTGCATTTAAGTCCTTTTGTTTCATTCTTTTATTCATTTTTGTCTCATCAAATCAAGTATCCCAACATCATATAAATATATATAAATATGTTGATATTTTGTGCCGTTTTAAGTACACTTTAAAAGCGCAAAGGCTTCGTCATAGCTCCTAAGGCATGAGGCTGTACTTTATATACCTCAACGTCTCAAAGTGATAAGAATAAACACCTAGAGTTTAAACCTATCATAAACAACCCTTAAAGCTTATCACCAATACTTCCACCTCCTTATCTCCAACATACATCGAACCAAGACACCTCCTAGAACCTTCCCCTTGGCCAGCTAGCACATAGGGACACACAAAGTTCTTGTCTTAATCGTACAATGTCCAAAAGTTTACGTAGAATCATTTCGTGAAGTAACATAACGCACTCTAAATGTTTTACCGTGTGTGCCCCCAATAGGCTCACACACTCCTAGTCATATACGGATAATTCAACTACCACATTCCAACAGCTCCCATTTGGGAGTTGGAGTAGCAAACAACACGTGTATTAATGACGGAAACGTCTAGCAACACTCACATTCGTTTTTAAAACCAGAAGTGTCTGAGATCAAGTTTCATAAACATTCTCAGTAGCATGGTTATTTTGTCTTGCTATAATCATCCCTTTGTTCAAATATCGTTAAACCATGGATATAGATCCTAACACTCATTCCATATAGTTTAAACTATTAGATTCTCGTTATAGAATTCAATATAAGAATAACCAAATGTAATCAAGAATCACTTGCATTACCTTTGGGTCGAGCCAAACAATTATCTGATTAATTCAGGAGAGGCGCCAAGGTATATTTTTTGCACATATCAAGTGGAGGAAACAATTCGTTATTGAATACAAGTTATGTGAATGCTCTTCGACATCACTCCAATAATAGTCTTTATAACTAACCATTTTCAGGACAGCGTTTGACATAGAATTAAAAGTGATATCCACACATACCAGAACATGTTTGTATTCTCAAGTCTAAGATGACTTAAAGTAACCATTTTCAAATATTACTTATGACCAACAATCCATATAGTAAACATTTC